>JAXGGA010015018.1:5000-30388 GCA_038373865.1 Uloborus plumipes | reverse complement strand
ATAATATAATTAATTAACTTAATTTCTGCAGTGTCAATTTTTCTTATTTTACTAACTTCTATTGTTAGGTCATACAAACCACAAATGAAGCAATTGTACTAAAACTCATTGCTTTTCATTTTTTAAGAACAAAAATATTCAATATATATGGCTAAAACCTATGATTTTTGCTTTTTATAATTCTGAAACGTGTGAGTTAGTTCTGTAACATATTCGCTGTTTTTCAATGTTACCGCTCTGACTGTTACCGATCTGACAAACTGACAAAGTTTTTTTTTTATTTCCGAGTCGATCGCACTAAACCAAAATCAAACACGTGGTTTTTTCACTTGTAATAAAGGACTATACTTATATATATAATAATTTTTTAAATAATAAAAACTGCGCATTTTAGAGAGTGTTACCGATCTGATGACTCAAATGACACACATTTTATAAAATCACTTTAAAAAATCTTACCTACAATTTTAGATGCAGGAATGCAAATTTTTAATTACTATTCGATAAAACATCCCACCAGGTACTCAGTATCACGTGGTATAAGTGCAGGAAATGATTTTGGGAGCCTAAACATAGATCGGAAGTTATTGTTACCACTCTGACGGCGGAACTTGGGACACACTTATTTCGCATCGGCTAGAAAATCAGGAATCGATTAAAACAAAAATGAAATAAAATATTAACAAAGGGGTAAAAATAGAATCGTTTTTTGTGCAAGTGCGTTTTTTTGGGAAGTTAGAAAGTGTGCATGACCTGTTTGCATGCTAAGCTTTGATACTGGGGACACGTTACCGATCTGATTTTTGATGCATAAAAACAATATTTTCTGAAGAAAAAAATTTGTTTTTTCTGATGTTATTAGATGAAATGAAAGCAGAACCTTATCTTCTTTCTGGGGAAAATTATTTTTTTAACTAGTTATTGAAATACTAGTGAAAATTCACTTGGGACTCAAATTGGCACGTTTCTGAATATTAGCTCACATATTAAAAATTCTAGTTGCGCAGAAAAAGGGGATTGGATGCCCTAAAGCCCTTGGTGGTGGTTTGGGGTGAAAAAAAAGGGCCTTCGGGTTTTTCCTCACACTGCCAATAATAACATGGCAGTTTTTGTGCGTGTAAGTACTGTTACAACCAGGCCCAAATTTCCCAATAGGCAAAGTAGGCAGCTGCCTAGGGCGGCAAATTTTACTTCAAACTTTTTTTTTTTAATTTTTTCCCCCGATACAGCGACGATGATTCCAAATTATCGGACTTGACCAAAATCGCAGAAAACAAAGAGAATCCAATGTGGCGGACTTCCGGTACTCAGCTTAATTTTTAGCCTGTTTTTAGCTTACGGCAGCGACGAAGTACATCAAACACGAACTTCCCTGAACTCAGAGAAGGCTCCTCTGAAGCCAGGGGCGGCCCTAGCGCCGGACATTCCGAACCCCTGTCCGGGGCGGGTTATTTTAGGGACGGCATTTGGACTCGGATATGATTGGGATAAAATAAAGTTATATTTGGGCTAAAATAAAGTTTTCTTCAAGGAAAGAAAAGTAGTCGAATTTTACAACGAACATAATTCTTTTCGTACTTCGGAATTCAGAAAGGTATGAATGTAGCGATGTTTATGCGTGTTATTTAAATGTACCCCCCCCCCTCAATGCAACATTTTTGGTTGTTTCAACATAGCCTATTAAAATAAACGAATCACCGATTTAAAAGAACCGCAAGCACAAGCAATTTTTACTTTGATTGATTTTAATTTGCAAAAGAAGTTATAACTTTTAAAAGGTATTGTTTGCCTACTTTTCTCCTGTTATTTTTGTAGTCTTAATTACAGCCAAAATGCAGCATTTTAACTCAATTTTTCAAAAATTTCCTCGGGGGAGAACCCCCCGAACTCCCTGAAATTGCGGATATTCTTTACTTCATTAAAAAGTCACTGCTTCACTTTAGTCATTCCCCCCCCCCCCACACACACACATACACACACTTCAAGGGGGAATAAAAAAAAGAAAAAAAATAAAGACAGCACGAAGTGTTAAAAACGACAGGTAAAGAAATAATAAAATGCATGAGGTTCTGTATCAGCGACAAAAAAAGACATAGGTGACAAAAAATGTCTGTTCTGCCTACAACAAAGTTTACCGAACTACATAAGGGGCCCAATATCTAAAATAGCTTAGGGCGACATTCGGTCAAAATCCGACCTGAATACAAGATTTTATTTTGTCACTCTGTTTTTAATATTGACTACAGTACCATCATAGAGGATTTTGCTCGAAAGAAGGCTCGGAGGAAAGCTTTTTCGAATTAAGTAAGTTTAAAGTCGTTAAACAATAAAATAACCATTATTAAAACACTGAAAAACTGCGAAGAACTTTAAATTATTCTTCTTTGCAAATACTTCACGATGAAAGTGAAAAATATTACATTTGCTTTGAATTATTGCAGACTGACTTTTTCGCGCAAGCCATCATCATGTAGATCACAGTTCAATTATTTTTACTTCGCCCACTTTAAAGTATTTGTCCTAATACTTTTGTAAACGAAAAAATGAACCGAACTCTGTGAATTTTAACTTGTAACCTTTATATTTGCCTCATGCAAATGTTTAAAATAGGTGGCCCTCAATACTATTTAGTCTCTTAATACTGAAACTAATATATATGAGGAGGAGGGCGGCAGATTCAAGTCTGCCTAGGGGCGGCAAAGAGCTAAATTCGGCCCTGGTTACAACCCTCTCTCCTCCTCCAACAATACGGCAAATTCAGACTGCGCTAGTGATACACACACACACACATATGTATACATAGAGAGAGAGACAGTAGCAGGTTTTAGGGGGGGAGGGAACTTGTACCCCTTTCAAAGGGGAACAATTGTACCCCTTTCAAAGGGGAACAATTTAACTATACCATTTACTAATTTTAAATTTATTATCTGCGTTAATACCTTCCCTGATAGCACAGTGACCAAAATGTGACGCTTTTGTGACCCGTGACGCTCGTCACAAGCGCGGTCGCAACCACGTCACCGCGACTTACGAATGTCCGACCGCGGTGACGTCACAATGCGACTTTACAGTGACGGCGCATGACGACCCAATTGCAACCGAGGTCACCTAGTGACGGTTTGGCGACCTCACATCGCAGTCACAGCGACCGATGTGACCAGTCAGTGACCTGTGTGTGAAGTTGCGGCGGCGTCACAATGCGACTTCATAGTGACGGCGCCCGACGACCTGTCATAAAATATTTTTTTTAATTTTGAAAAAATAAAAGAGTCTTTTACTGACATCAGAAATCACTGATATAAGAACCTGGATTGAATCAACATACTTTCCGCCAACCGTTACGCTGCGAAACCCATTGTCCCACGCCTGGAATCGAACCCGGGTCGTCTGGATGCAAGCCAAGAATTCTAACCACTATACTAGACGAGAGTTACAAGAGAAAACTCAAAAAGTAAAGAGCTGCTGAAGGTCACATTGTGGTCACAAAGTGAGTCACATCCACGTCGATGTGACAGTTTTAAGTCACAATGCGACTTTACCACGACGTCAGAGAAAAGTCCCACTTGCGTCTTCAGGCGTTGCTAATACAATGCTTTTGTGACCCTCGCATGCGTCACAAGTGAAGTCGCAACCAAGTTACTTACGAATGTCAGCAACGGCGACTTCACAATGCGACTTTACAGTGACAACGCCTGACGACCCAATTGCAACCTAGGTCTCACAGTGACGGTTTAGCGACCTCACATCACAGTCACAGCGACTGATGAGACCAGTCAGTGACGTACGCGTGAAGTCGCGGCAGCGTCACAGTGCGACTTCACAGTGACGGCACCTGAGGACTTCTACGCCTTGTGACTTCTCCGCGAGCTGACACTCGTAAGTTGCTGCCACATCTTTGCGACTTCGCTTGTGAGGTATCACAAAAGCGTCTTATTTTGGTCACTGTACAATTCGTAGTCACATTCCCGTTTGTTGCGACTTTTTTAAATCGCAATAATGCTTTGAAGAATTTCATTTAAAAGTCACAAATAAGGCGCAAAACCAGCACTAAGTGACATCGACTGCCTTCGTGCTACCTGGCGTCGTCACTGCAACATCGCACTTGTGATGTCGCCGCGAATTTTCATTCGTAAGTTTACTTGTGACGTACCCGAGTCACAAACTCGTCTTATTTTTGTCACTGTGCTATTCATAATCATACCCCGTTTTCGCATCTGCTGTAAATCACTACAGGGCTTTACAGCGACGTCATTTAAAGGTCACAAGTAAGTAAAGAAATTTGATAGTGACAATGATGAAGCCGCATAACCGATACAAACTATCAAAACTTCGCATCAAATACACAATTACACGACAACGGTTTCCGTGACTGTGTCATGTTGTCACGGATTGTCCAAAAAACAAATTGTCCAAAATTGCATTGACGTTGTAAGGGCCGTCACTGCAATTTTGACGTCATCACGGATTGACATTCGCAAGTGGGTGTCACTTGGTCGCTTTTGTTACTGCTGTCTGTTAGAATTTGATTGAGGCTCTTAAAAAAAATTTTTGACTGATTTTGTAACGTAAAATTATTAATTCGGTATTATTAATTCGGTCTTCAATCGGTAAAAAAATATTTTAATGAAAATTCACATTAAGGTCACAATGTGACGTCTCCACAACATTACATTGTGACCGGTCACAATTCAGCTGTCACAGCGACGTTGTAGTGAAGTCACACGCAAATGTCGCAAACGAGTCACAATGTGACTTTTGTGCGTCGTCACAATTGAGTCACGGTGTGACTGTGACGCTTGTGACTCGCAGTGACGTCACTGTGACTTATCCGTGACACATTGTGCTATTAGGGTTCAGCTACCTCTGGAGCAGTTTATTATACAAAATTTGTTACTTTTCAATATTTTTTTTAAGTAAGAAATTGTATTCCTTATTTCTAATAGCACTAAAAATTTACCATATGGAATCCAAAGAGTGTAAGCAAACTTTTATTAATCTGTGTCAACGACTTCAGTTACTTCCGGGACCGTTCATTATACAAAAATATTTAGTTTCATCGTTTTTTCATTATTTTTCATTTTTTAAATCAGAAATTAAAATCCTAAATTTCAATAGTTCAGAAATGTTGCCATATTGTATCCTTAGAACGTCTGCGAACTTTTAGCTCTTATGGAACTAAAGATTATTTTAAAAAAATATTGAAAAATGATAAAATTAATGATTTTTGTATAATGAAAGCCTCCTCTCCCCAGCATCAGAGGTGACTGAAGTCATTGACCCACATCAATAAAAATTTCTACACTCTAAGGATACCAAATGGAAGCTTTTTGGCCTTTTTAGAACTATGGGACATAATTTCTTATTCAAAAAATTAAACAATACCGTAAAAAACGATAAAGTTAACAGGCTTTGTATAGCGACGGCCAGAGAGATAACTGAAGCCATTGAGAGATCGACATAAAAGTTTGCACACCCTCTGAGGTTACCATTGTGGTAACTTTTCGGTTCGATGAGAACTAAGGAATCTAATTTCTTATTAAAAAAAAAAAAAGAAAATTAAAAATAGCAAATTTTGTATAATAAACGGGTCCAGAGGCAACTGAAGAAAAAACTCAGATCAATAAGATCTAGCACATGTACCAATAAGACAAAAGGCAACTTTTCCGCACTATTGGAGATTTGATATCAAAAAAGTTTTTTTTTTTTTTCAATGCACTCGAGTGCGCATGGCAACCATAACGTTTGTAGACCTATCGCTATCTTGCGATATCGCATCCTGTTCCAAACTCGCATCATAAATATTACACGGATATTTTAATAAGGACTTCAAACACCAACGAGTTAAAACCTGCTTGAATTTAAATTCTAAAAAGGAATCTAGAAGCACAGAATTGGCTCCTACCTTTTTTTTTTTTTTACTTTAGATACTGAGGAAAAAAAAAGTTTGATGATTAATGTCTGCCAACTGACTCCCTACTCCTTCTAAATCCTTTAGGTATGACAAAAGAATCACGAATATGCATGTGGCCTTCAAAATTCGACTTCTTTGATTTTGTAAATCCGGGTATACCCGTTCCATCACTGTCTCTAGTATGTTATTTGAGACGAAATTACCGACTTCATACAATGGGATTGCCTCCTAAATGTACGTATTAAAATTAATAATATGGAATTTTCCTATTTGAAATTCTTTCACTGAGATTTTAAAAGTGCAATTTTTTTGGGGGGAAGGGGGGTGATGAAATTTTACCCCTGTAGTTAAATCTGTCTGAGAACCAGAAATAATTACGATTCGTTTGAATTATTTTTGACCCATGCCTCAACTTTGCGGATCTTCAAAATTTTTATTATTTCTCCAAAGGCGCTTTTTATAATATTAAATATTAATATCATAAAAAGCGCCCATATTAAGATAACGCCATACCTTTCTCAATTATTTTTCAAGTAGCAGTAAGGCATCGTTTTAAAGGGTTTTTCCCCCGCTTTCGGTGAAAAAAATGAGAATTCATATTTTGATAATTTGTTCATAGAAAAACGATTTATTCCGCTTTTTTTTAATTTTTTTTTTTTTTTTCATTCCGCATTGAGTCTTCGGAATGGAGAACCATCGACTCAGTTGGTTAGCGCTTCCTGACGTTCTGATCATGCGAAGTTTCTGAATTTTAATCCCCATGGGTCGGAAAATATCATTTTAATTATTTATTTTCTTCAGCAAAAATTTTGGTACAAATTTCAATGAATACATAATCTGAACTTATGGCAGTTTTCTGAGCTACAGCTCTTTTGTTGAAGTCTTTGGAAATTTTTTTTTTAAATATGCAAGAAAAAAAATATTTATCTATTTCAATTCGTTTCTTTCTTTTTTTTTTTTTTTTTTAATTTTTTTATCACGTCTTCCATAGATGAGAAAATGCAGTTTTTGAATGACCAATTTCCCCACACTGCAAAAAAAATGAACTGTTGTTTTTACAGTAAAAACTGGCAGCCGAGTTTAAAACTAAAATGCACAGTAATAAACTGTAAAACCAGCAATTTTAGTTTCTTACTGTAGAGTTAGCAATTTTGCAGTTTCTTACTGTAAAGTTAGCAATTTTACAGTTTATTGCCGTAAAATTTAGCTGTGTTATACTGTAAAAACAACAGTATAATACTGGCAGCAGAGGTTCCAATTTAAAACTGTAAAATGCAATAATAAACTGTAAAATTAACAGTTTTACAATTTTTATTGCTGTAAAATTAGCAATTTTTACAATTTATTACTATAAAATTAACTGCATTATACTGTAAAAACAGCATTCATTTTTTACAGTGCAGAGTTGAAGACTAATCTGAATTTCCATGAATATATAATCTTAACTCATTGCGGTTGGGTCTTAATCTTGTTGTTTGTTGCTTTGAAGTCATTAAAACAATCGTTTCTTTTAACATGGTAAATCGCAGTAAAATAAAAATTATTTCTCAAAGGTGTTTCATTAATACTTCATCAAACTGCCAAAGTAAACGATATTTTCACCTGTATCAGCGAAAAAAAAAGCTAACTCACTCTTGCTACTATTCAAAACAGTACCTTAAAAAAACCGGGGCCTTTGAACGCCTTTTGTCGAACTCGAATGGTAGGTCAAAATGGTGGTCGACTCCTCTTAATAGTTATTATTATTATTATAATTATATAATCTAGGACACCCAATGCTGCACTCTTCCAGCGAGGTTATGAAATACTTTTTAACTTATAAGTTAACATAATATTAATAATAATAACAATAACAGTTGACAATATAGTACATAGTTAAATGCATCATTCAATAATTCTATTAAGAAACCATTTTTAAGGTTGTTGATATTGCTCCTTTTACATTGTAATATCATACGCAACATTATGAGTAGTAGACATTTCGTGATGTTGTGAAGTACAAAAGGGACGCTTTCAAACGTTTAAAATTTTTATTTTGCTGCATAAAGTTGTAATACTTTTATTAGAAAATTGATTATGCATCCCATTTTGACGTGGCTCAAAGTTACCCAGAAGCCATGATGGCTTGAAACTGGGATAATAATATATTTTGATTGGATTTAATGGTTGTTATTCTTTCTTTAAAAAAATGTAGCTATACGGTAACTTAGGAGTGTTTCTTCCATTTTATACCAAAAAAATATAATGAAACCATTAAAGTACGAGTGGGGCAGCTTCGAATAGAGAATTTGTTTCTCAAAGATGAAGATACTTTGTATGTCTGTATTAAATCCATCAAAAGTGTAGCAAAACTGGCATCAGTGCAATATAAGATTTTTCTACGCCGGGAAAAAATCTTGAAACCGTCGCCTTTCTCCACCCCCCCCCCCCCCCACAAATTATTATATCGAGTTTCAACAGAGAGAAAAAAAAAACGGAACTTGGTTTAATTTCTTAAGTTGAAGCCCAGGGGCAACGGCCTCGGCTTGCTCCCCCCTGATCGTTATAACATTTTGTTGTCAAATTTCGACCCTCTTTGTCTGGTTCTATTAATGGCATCCCTATGAAAATTGCGTCATTTTTGTGAGACGAAACTTCAACATTGGTAAACTTTAATCGGCTTCACTTGTTAACTTGAAACTACATATTCTTTAGAGTTCTATATTCCAAAAATATTTGGTAAAACTTTCAAAACATTTTTAGATAAAGGATAAGCGTTTTAAAACTATTTTTAGAAAATCCAATAAATCTTTAACTGAAACAAAACCTCTATGTTACTAAGCAAATTATTTATTTTAACAGAAATAAATACTGCATTTTGAAAAAGCATAGCAAACCGATATAATATTTTATCTGTGAATTCCGGCTCTTTTTCTTCGATCTATGTGGGATACATTTCAAAGTTACTTTTGCCAAACGAAAGTTCAACTGCGGCACATTTTAATTGGCTTGACCCACTGATGACTTGAAACAACCTTATTTCTGTAGTTCTATGTTTAGAAAATCCCAATTAAAACTAGCAAAACATTTTTAGACTGAGTCTGAGCAGATTTTAAGGCTGTTTTTCAAACTCCTCTTATGTACTATTAAAAGAAAACTCTTTCAAAATCAAGAAAAGTATTTTAGCAACAGTTTAAATTCTTAAAAACTGTGTTACACATGGTAAATTCTTAAAATTTTTATTTTCAAAAAATAAATAAATGAACTTTATTGATGTATTAAACTAAAATTTTGCACCTCACAATCATAATTAAATTCTTTGAAATTATTTTATCTTCATTGTATTATAACTTTACTTTGTAGTAGGGAATCCCATCTTCAAATTTTAATTTGGACTTAACTACCTGTTTTTACCTGTTAATTATCTAAAGAAAACGGCCGATACCAGAGACATTATATAGCTTCGCTGAAAAGAAGCTCATACAAATGCCATGTTGCCTCATATATGTTTATTAGTAGTCTATAGACCTTGAGTAGGATTGACCTTCAGTAACATCGATTTTCCCATGGCTTAATATCATAGGGCAACTGGGATTTACAGATCGATCACATTTTCCAGTGACAGTTGAACCGATCTATCAAAAAGCAGCTCTAAGTTGCAATCATTTTCTCTTACTCTCTGCATCTCAGATGAAATCACCGGATGTAATTGTCTCCCTACAATTTACGGGTTCCAATGCATTTCTTTCTCTTGTTTTTAGATCTTTCTCATGATCTACAACTACGAAAGAAGCTAAATTGTTGCGTAAAAGAGCCGTTGGGAAAATGAAGAAAGCAAAAGAAATTTGAAATTTGATTTTATTTTTCTTTCAGTTGATGCTTAAGCATTGGCAGTTTGATGGTGCTCAAGAAAGACCTAAAAACATGCTAGAAAAATATATGAAAATTAAAATGGTGTTTTTTTTTTTTTTTTTTTCAGATGAAAATGACGAACTCCATCTGTTGAAAACAGTAGTTGCACGAATGTGCATAAAAATCGGCTGCATGGGAATATTTTTCTCTAAAAAGTATTTTTTTCCATGTTCAGACAAGTAATAAAATAAGTGAAAAAGTTCACTAGACGCCAAGGTTCGCCAAAGCGGGCCCAGCCCCGTGGGTTTTTTCAAAATTTATTGCATATTGAAATCATTTATTTCAGAAACAACCTAAATATTTCAAACATTTTGATCCATACTAAGCTTAGAAATTTGTATTGACCAATTTAGTTATAATATTTAGTTTGTTATACACAGTCCAGTCACATTAATGTGACCACCTGTCAAAAGCCAGAAGAACTTTTCGCAGAGCGGACTGCTGTGAGACGTGCAGGAAGAGACTCAGTTAGGGCCCTGAAGGTGTTCAGTTCATGGGTAGGTTGAGCCATGCCGACTCCAATGCCGTATCCAGCTGCGCTAGATTACGCGGGTCAGAATCCATCCCTAGCAGCATAATCTCATCGGCCGATGATCGGCCACTCATCGAAACCAGATGAAATTCTCATCGGCCGATGATCGGATTCGATGAGTTCTCATCGGGAATTGTTCCAATATGTCTCATCGGCCAAACAGAATCCGAGCAGCAAAATCCGATGAGTTTTGCTTGAAATACGATGAGATTTGGAGCAATTTTCGAGCAGTGCAGTCCCGTGCCGATGGAATTTAGGATCAATTTTGGATGCTCGGCTTATTTTCATCGGGAATGTTGATCGGATGGATATCGCTTTCCGATGAAAAGTAGCTCATCGAAAACCGTGTTCGGATGCTGATCGGAACGATGTCATCGTGCGTTACGGGATCAGTTTACGAGGAGTTCGATGATCGGCCCAGCAAAATCCGATGAGTTGATGCTACTTGGGATGGTGCGAATAACCAGATCGAGATGGTACCACGTATTCTTGATTAGTTTTAAGTTAGGAGAGTTTGCTGGCCAGAAGAGAAAGGTAAACTCATCCTGGTGCTCTTAGAGCCACGCGCGTACACTGGCACTTCGCATTATCCTGCTGGTGGATGCCATAATCCTGAGGAAAAACAATGCGCATATAGGGATGAACAGGGTCCGCAAGGACAGATGCGTGCTTGCATTGATTTATTGTGCCTTCCAGAATGATGAGAGAACCCAGAGAAGGCCATTAAAGCATTCCCCAGACCACAATGCTCTCGCTTCCAGCTTGGACAGTTACGGCAACGGTTGCAGGATGTTTAGTCCAGAGGTTTCACGCCTTATACGACAACGTCCATCTGTCCAATAGAGCATTAAACATGATTCAACAGAAAATGCTACCAGTCGCCACTCAATGAATCTCCAGTTGCGGTTCTTGCATGCAAATTCTAGGGTTCGTCTTCGATGGCCAGTACGCAGCGTAGGTGTATGAACCAGGTTTTTGCTTCGGGAGCCCAGACGCAGCAACGTCCGCTGAACAGTGGTTTGGGAAACGATGTTGGTGGTCCCTTGGTTCATCTGGGGGGTCAGTTGCTCACCGGTAGCCCGTCTATTAACCCGAACGCATCTCCGCAGCCGTCGTTCGCCTCTGTCATCTATGGCTCCTGGTGCACCACATTTCTCACGTAGATGATTTTGGACAGTCCCATTTTGCCATGCACGGAACACTTTTACCACGACCGCCAGGGAACAGCTCAAAAACTCAGCCATTTCGAAAATGCTTCCACGCTTGACCCGAAAGTCAATGACCATGCCCTTTTGTACGTAGGATAACTCGCTTCATTTTTGCATTACGCCAACGACAGAAATGTTTTCAAAAGCACTCACACACCTTTTATATACCCTCAACTGCACTGTGCTACCAAGTGCCTTCTGTGATTGGTTATTTAACGTCAACGACGAAAGTACGTGGTGGTCAGTTTAATGTGACTGGACTGTGTAATATTTAGTCTTGGTCAGTCCCTAGTCCAGAAACTGCCATCATCTTTTCCTGACAGTTTATTAGGTATTGAAAATAAAACTGCACGTGAATTTCACTTATTTGTTTTTTATAAGTACTTAAAGGATAAAAAAAGCAATAATTATTTTAATCTAAAAATTCAGTTCAGTATCAATTTAAAATACAATAACAATTTAAAAAGTTCGATATTACAATGCTTTTTCCAAATTTGTCGAAGAAGAAATGTGCATATTGCTATGGAATTCTTAAGTCAAACCAAGTTTCTATAAATTAAAAATACTATCCTCCCAGTATAAAAAATATTTCAGCATAATTAGAATTGACTTTTAGAAATAGGACATGAGAGAAGTTCGTGGGAAACAAAAATCAATCGATTTTTCTGAGGAGAAAATGAGGACATACATAGTAAATATCAACAGACGCCGCAAAGGTACTACCGTTGCATTTAGCTTAACGATTTTGCCGTTGAAGTACATTTGATCTATTTATACAACAAATATCGATAAAATTATTCCGTGCCATTTAGAGCAAAGTTCTCTCTGAATTTTCATTTAAAAAATCCAAAAATAGATACAAAAAAAAAAAGAAAGAAAGAAAGAAAATCACTGTTCTGACTCTTACAAACCTTAGAACAAGGTAGGAAAACAAAATAAAAGAATAAGATTTGGATTATCAAACTAAATTTCTACTCATCTTAACTGTGCATTCAAACCTTTTAGGTTATTTCCATTGTTTAAGGAATTTGCACTGAAAACATCCGCTATTTACACTATTTCATTATATTAAAATTTTCGGATATTGTCCCTCTACCCCCCATTTTTTTTGCAACTTAACAAGTGAAAAAAAGAGTGTACACTTACCTTCAAGTAAGATGTAGGGTGAGTTCTGGTAAGTGCGTACCTTTTTTTTCAAAGTTCATGTTCTCAAGGATGCTGCTCTCTTGAAAAATCTTGTACACTCACAATTTTTTTTTAGTTTTCTTTCTAGATCCTTTACCAAGATTTTCAAGCATATAATATGTCAAATAAACCATAAGCATAGGTTTTGTGACCTGGTTTATGACACCTATTCTAAGGTACGCACTTTCCCTACCTAGCGGGGTAAGTGCGTCCACCTTAAATTGTGTGAATATGAGCAGGAAAAAACTTCTGGCACATATTAAATATGTTAGGTAGTTGCCTTGGGATAATTCCTAATACTAGAGATCAGCACTTGCTTGCATGGATGAAACGCAATCAGTGATATCCCACTTGTCTTGCAAACAACTGTGATTAGAAGATTGAGAAAGTTGTGTCTGTGATTCTTCCTCTGTCCTTTTAATAAGACCAAGTGAGCAAATGTAAGTTGTTTTTATTTAGTAATAATCACTTATAGTCTACACATAGTTTATTTTGGTTTAATACATTAATCAGTGTGTGTTTAAGCCAGGGTTCGCACTTACCCCTTCTTAAATGTAAGATGAGACATGTGCGTCCAATAGCTTTGTTGTAAGTGCGTACCCCTGAGATTTTCTTTAATTCTATTTGTATGGTAGATCGTTAGGTGACCTGAGTGAACAATTCGTTTTTTTTTTTTTTTTTTTTGAATAAATACGGTCTTAAAATATTTTTCTTATTAGAATCAGCAGCAGTAAGAAAAAACACAAAATAAAGAGCCAAAAAAAAGAAAATAATTGATCATGATATGATACTTGTACTTTTTTTTTCTTGTACATTGAAATAGTTTATCACAAGGTGTTATTAATTTTCTTAAATATAATTTATTCATTACTCCACCTTCGTTTTTTGAATCAGTTGGTTCCTTATTTAGTGTTTCACTTAATTTCATTGCTTCATTTGTCATTCTGGTTTAAATTAAGTATAGCTTATGATCGCTATTTTCAACGAAAAATTTACTAACTGATATCTAAAAGCCAATATATTTCAGAGGTAATGAATAAAATTGAAATATTATGCCGCATTCAATGTAAATATAAATACTTGATGGAAATGACGTCGGATTTATAATCGGCATATAAAAGAGTTATAAGCAAAATTAAAGGTGAATTACGAGAGTCGGATTTTCCACGTAATGGTACACACTTGCCTCATCACAATGGTAAGCACTTGCTCCGCATAATTGTACGCATATGCCTCATGATAGTGGTACGCACTTACCCCATCATAATGGTACGCACTTACCCCCACCTTACTTTAAAGAAAGGGAAAGTGCGTACCGTCATATAAACAAATTTTAGTTAGAGTACTTGATCAAAATACCCCATGTATGTTATTAGTAGCTATTGCTCAAAAGAAACAACTTGCATTTCTTGACTTCAATTGCTTAGTATGACTGCAAGAGAAACTGAAACAAAACCTTCTCAATCTTTACTTTAGAGTTTTTTTGAAGACATTTAATTTGTCTCTGATTGTGTTTCGTCTATTGAATCCAGGCCTGAATTCTACCTATTGAAATTATCATTAGACTGTTATCTAACATAGTCGATGTGTTGCAGAAGCCATTTCAGGACAGTGTTCATATAATTCCCAGTGGACGCACTTACCCCGTGGACGCACTTACCAGAACTCACCCTAGTATGTTTTTATAATAAAATAAATTATAACCAATAGTTTGGGGGGCACAGAAACAATTTCCTTCCGACGATGACTGTAGTCTTGCTGTATTTTTACAGGAACCGATCGTAAGTATTCAGTTATGTTCTGTTTAGAGATATTTAAGAGTGCGGGATTACCCGCTAAGTGTTCTTACGCAACTTTCCCCTCTTACTGTTATGAAATGAAATATTAAGAAAGAAAAATCAACCTCTCTTATAAGTCTTTGATCACCAGAAGAGCATATAACTCTTGTTTAACTTTGTTTTAATTTATTAGTAAGAAACTGGAGATGAAATTTATGGTAACGATGAATGTAATGTAATTCGAGGAAAATAATGACGTAGGTCATTTCTTAATAAATTAGTCATATAATTTTCTTTTAATTATTCCGCTACAAGAGTGAATTTATTAAAGTTTATATTTCGTACCATTATTAATTAACCTCGTTTTCCGTTTCCTTGTTGTATCGTCCGTTTGGAAGAAATTGTCGTTTTGTTGATAAACAGGTAGCACACCTTACTGGAACGCAACACGAAATACGCTATACACATAAAGTAAACCTCGTGGTGAACAAGTTATGACTTAATGAATAAAGTTATGCTCTTTGTAAACAAGAGTATGATTTCCTGATTAAAGATTACAGAACGCTAAACAGCTTTAATAGTCAAAATATTAGTTTATGGATACGGTTCTCCATGTCAATCAAAACGTACATAAAACAGCTTGATATACTCGTAGTTATGATCTCTTAATATGTTGTTGTTTCAATTAGGTTAGCATGAAATTGCCAATTTGAGCACTCGAAAAGACTGTACTAACTGCGTAATACGTTAAAAACTATAAAATTTTCACACTTTTTCTGTTCTCACCTTATAACTCAGTGGCGGTTTTACGGGAAGGGTTATGAGGGTAGCTAATTCCAATATTTATTTTTTTTTCGTTCAAATTTCAATGAAGCGAGAATGTGTTTAGGTAACTTTTTTTTTATTACCTTTATTAAAAAGGCGATCATTTCATTTTAATATTCTTGGAGACTTGACTAATGATTAAGAGTCGTCAATATTATGTATTGTAAAAGTTTTTGATCTATGTGTATGTCAAAAATGTATTTCCACTACCCACATCCCTCAATTTAACAGGAAAGAGATCATAAATCAAAAACTACATTTAAATTTATAGATTTAAAATTTTTAAACGTTTTTATTTGACAAATAAATTTCAAATATGTTCTGAATTTTCAGTCTCTAAAAATTAATAATGCAGCTTTTTACTGTCTTATATCAAAGGAGTTTATCACTTAAAATTAAGTTAATCACTATTAAAAGACTAATTATCAGTTAAGTTGCTCCACTGAATTGGAGGCAGTTTTGAGTGCAGAGTGCTGCCATCGCATTTACGGATTAAGTTGCACACTTTTTTTTTTTTTACGGTATTAGTATGTAGGAAGAGTACTTTCTACAGCTTCCAGAATAGCTTCCAAACAATAAATTTAGAATTACTGAACAATACATTGAGCAGGGTACAATATTACAAACTTTTCTGTACATTAAAGAATAGAAATACTTAGATCATAGACCCCCTTGCTCGCTCTTGCCTACAGAGTTTAGCACAAGGCGCCTTACTATTTTTTTTTTCTTTTTAATTTTTACATCAAATATATTATAAAAAAATTGAAGTGGCGCAAAGTCAAACGGTACGTCTCAAAGTGACCCTAATTATCAAACTGTAATCGCTTAAAGTTTAATTGAAAGGTTTAGTCTTGTCGGTTGTTTTTTACGCATCAATGGAAGAGTTTAAAAAAATAATAAAAATCAAACTGTACTTTTCATATTTTTTATCTTCAGTTTTTTATGACATTTGAATGTTCCTTTCCGCTATTTTTTTTTCACTATTAATTTAATAATGAAGGTCCAGATCTTTAAAATAAATTAATTATTATTTCTTTTTTGTCATTTTTACACTTTAAGTTCTTGACTTTTTTGTTTTATCACTTTATAAATTACGCCTGTATGTATATTTGTTACTCTGCGTTACCCGGCCTTGCACGGTCTACTTGGAAAATAAGAGTTAGCCAAGTGACGCATATTCTACTATCTGGCAGAAATAAACAAAGGGCACAATTTCTCATCAGAATAATGACAACAGTTCCCATTAAAACTTAAACATTAGTCTCTAAATCAATAAGAGTGGGTGTCTCATAAAAAACGTTTCTAAATTTGTCATATTTATTGCTGCTTAAGATGAAAAGACGTCCTTTTGTATTCTTATACCGCAAGTATAAATGTTCTTGAACATACTTTTTTAATATTTAGGACATCATTAGTAAACCTTACTTTTTGTATCACTGAATGTTTTGTCCCTATTGACTCTCATCCTCTGCTCCAAAACATTTCGCAATGTAAAAGCATGCACACAGTTAGTTTTCAAGTACTTCATTTTTCTACCTCGCTTCTGTGCAATGTGAGAAACAACCAAAGGAAAAGGAGGTTTGAAAAAAGTTTATAATACATTTGCATTATTTTTACAATTAAAAAAAAAATAAATATTTGGGAGGTGGCGGTGTCCTCCCACATTTTAGCATTGCTGACCCATAATCCCTACATTGCAAAAAACGAACTATTGTTTTTACAGTATAATACTGGCTGCTAAGGTTTCTTTTTTAAAACTGTAAAATGCACGGTAATAAACTACAAAATTAGCAATTTTACATCTCATTACTGTAAAAGTAGCAATTTTACAATTTAGTATGGTAAAGTTAGAAATTTTAGTTTATTACAGTAAAATTAGCTATTTTTAGTTTATTACTATAAAATTAGCTGTATTATGCTGTAAAAACAACATTCATTTTTTACAATGTATCAATACTTGAACAAAAATATACACTTACCATGCTACTCTTTTTCACTAAGGTGCAAAATAAAGCACCAATTTTGTCCAGTTGAGATTTGATTGCGTCTTAGAAGAGATTAAGATTTTTCTGAAGTAAACTTATACATATAAGTTTGCATTTGTAGCTATGATTTATCTAACGAAACTATCCACGGGTTTTCCCTCAACGGACGTTAAATCGGAAGTTTCGTTTCCTTTCACTTTTGAAGTTCCGCGGATTTCCCCAATTAGATTATCACGATTTACTCAATCAAAAAGAAACTAGTACTTTATGTTCTTTATCTTGATCAAAATAAGGAAATCTTATGAATTTTCAAACAAAAAGACTAGTGCTTAAGAAATTCAAAATAAATGCCGTAAAGTAAATATTCATGTTGCTTGTTCTAGTAGAGCAAGAACTGGGCATTCAAAATTTTTCTTCAAACATTTCAAAAATATCGCTTACCATATACACTGCAGTTAGAAAATTACATGATGTTATTATATATTACGTTTAGCTCAATAAGGCATTAGTTCTTTCTTTTAAAGTTCTCCACTCTCGTTTTAATAGTGTTATTGTATTTGTCGGTATGAAACGGGGAAAAAAATCCTAAAATATTGCATAGTTAAGGTAAGTCGGGCTACCACGCCCCACCTAACAGGAAACATTTATAAAAACTGTTTTGTTAATAAAAAATGGAACATAATGCCTAATACTTTTCTAAATGTAAGTTCAGATGGTTGCGTTAAATTGATCAGCACTAACAAGTACGAAATGAATTATTTACTATTAAAAAACGAAAATTTCCCTGACAGCAAGGATATTCGTCTTACTCCAGTAGGATATATGACCCACTTAAAATAACATTATGAAACTTATTATAATTGAGAAAAGTGGTAGTAGTTAGCTAAAGTAATGCAAATCGTTATATGAGTTACATAATAAAAATTAAAAATAACTTGAAATTAAGAAAATGAGATTTTGCATGATTTGTCTCATACTTCCGGTCTTTAGCCTTTAACTTTCAGCAACCATTGCATCTTTGATTGTACGAGTACATTGCAAACTTTCGTGCATCTATCCGAACAAGTCTTACACATTTATGCCTAATGAGGTGGGGGGGGGGGGGGGTTGCATCCCTGTTGGGTCATCAGGGGTGCAAACAACCCGCTAATGAAATGGGGAATATATCCTTTTTGCTAATGTTATTTGCCCCACCCCTTTAAACATAAACGCCATGTGACCACAATCAACGAAAAAAGCCTTTCTCATGATGTTCTGTTATTGTTTCATCAGAAAAATCAGCTCGAATAAATACGAAATTATTTACTAATTATCAGTTAAGTTGCTCCACTGAATTGGAGGCAGTTTTGAATGCAGAGTGCTGCCATCGCATTTACGGATTAAGTTGCACACTTTTTTTTTTTTTTACGGTATACGTATGTAGGAAGAGTACTTTCTACAGCTTCCAGAATAGCTTCCAAACAATAAATTTAGAATTACTGAACAATACATTGAGCAGGGTACAATATTACAAACTTTTCTGTACATTAAAGAATAGAAATACTTAGATCATAGACCCCCTTGCTCGCTCTTGCCTACAGAGTTTAGCACAAGGCGCCTTACTATTTTTTTTTCTTTTTAATTTTTACATCAAATATATTATAAAAAAATTGAAGTGGCGCAAAGTCAAACGGTACGTCTCAAAGTGACCCTAATTATCAAACTGTAATCGCTTAAAGTTTAATTGAAAGGTTTAGTCTTGTCGGTTGTTTTTAACTTTGAAGAGGTCAATGATTCGAGTTGTGAAGTTGCGAAAAAGAACACCCTCTCTGCGGGATTGACCTTCGTTGGCTTGCTCATGTTTCTCAACAGTTCATCGTTCCTCTCCTTTCGTCATCTCCTGATATTTTAGCATCTCAATCTCTCATTGTAAATCAGCACTCTTGGGTAATTACGCCTGATTTTTTTTCCTTTTGATGCAACAGACTTGTTTTCCACAAGCGACAGCTTTCAGGACTTGTTTTTTGAAGATGCTACGAAGATCATTATTTAAATGAAGCTTTTCACTCAAGTCAAGTACAACTTGAGTACAATTTATTCGCTACGTTTGTAAAAAGAAACTGAAAATTTAAAGTGCTGAACTATCTGAGGTAGAACCTCGATTGTTCCTAACTCTTTTAACCGGAACCTTTTTTTTAACCGACATTGGTTTACTTAGATTTTTTTTTTATTTGGTGTGGAAGAAGGGGGGGGGGAGACAATATTACTTCAAGTTAATCGGAGGCAGCCATTACTACTACATACAGTAATTCAGGCCCACTATCTAATCTTTTATCGTAAAACCTTCCTCGCATTTGCGCATGCCTGAGGTCTCTTCGGATTTTCTCAAAATAGGGGGGGGGGGATGCGAAGTAACATTCAATAGGAAGTAAGAAGCGAAAGCACCGGCAAGTGCGTCTCCTTATCCTATCACCCCTTTTTCAAATAGAAGCGATCGTGACTGCCAGGCACGCAATACGCAGACAGACAGTACACGCTACGCCTGGTTACATGACCCAGTTATTAGTTTTCATAATTACTTTTACACAGTGTACTGGTAATCGTTAATTCCTGAGGTAGTGGTAAACGAAGAAGTATTTGGAATTACATACAGTAATTTTCAGCAAATTTCTGCCAATAATTACGATCCTAAAGGAAACCCGAGGTATATATATATCAGAGACGTGCCGTCTGGGTAGGCAAGGTAGGCAGTGCCTACCCATGAAGAAAACATACCAATTTTTTAATTTCATTAAATAACATATAATGCGCTGATTGGAAAATGTTAAGGCATTAAGCAGCGAATATAGCAGAAAAAACATAGAAATTTTAATTTTTCTTCCTTGAAAAAGCATCGGCTACCGCTGCTTTTCGACCACTGTATCTATGCCGTGCATCGTCTTAGGAAGTACACGTGCCCCGCACTTTTCTCCCCTAAAATGTTCGAAAAGCGGCGACGAAAGGCTGTCCGAAAAGTGCCTTTGCGGTTTCTTCTGTTCTCCGCCAAAACTTCAGAACCATACCTGTGGAGTCTGTGACGTTTTTACGCTCTAGACATTTTGACGCCGTCTTTTGTACAGTACTGTTGAATACTTGCAGTTTGCAATCTCCATTATCGTGTTTTCTTTTTCATGAAATATTGTAGTTTTCAAATGTTTTGTGTTTTTTGTATCCCGCTTTTTCGTAGGATCAAGTTGAAACTGTATCCAATATGGATATGAGATAGTTTATAAATTATATACATATATGCAGGCGAATATTCCTGCATATGTGTATATAATTTGTATAATAAGTAAACATCTTTCATATTGACATTATTTTATTGCTTTTTACATTTCATGCGTTTTTAATGATATATATTATTCCACAAATCTTCACATCTGCCTACCCTAGGCATTCATTGACGGCACGTGCCTGATATATATATATATATATATATATATATATATATATATATATATATATATATATATATATATTTATACATATATATTAACTATAAGTCCATACGACTGTAGACTATAGCATAGAAAATATGGTACAAATCTTCACTCCTTGAAATTCATGGATATTTTTCTTTAAAAGTGTTAGTTTTTTTTTTTTTTTTCTCTCAACTAGAAAATACTCTGCAGACTGTCTTAAGAATCAGCGACACACGTCACAGCGCCACGCTATTTCTGTTACCGGCTCCTTTTCTGTTGTTAATCACTGGAATAAATTATCCCGGCATTGCATCATCTGATGCCCCTTTATTCCCGTAGGTATGCTGATATTTGAAATGATAATTACAGATATTTTTTTTTCCAATGTCAATTGATTTTTATCGATCAGAGAGAAAACATGTGCTCACCAGATACCAAAAGGTTGTTTACTAAGTTGCTAGTTAAAGAAAAAAAAAAACTTTATGAATTTCAAAACTTTTGACTCCACTATAATATGATGACTAATAGTATAAATAAAAATTTTACTATGGAATTTTCATACACATTTAAAAAAGATTAGGCTTTATAAATGGAACATAATTTAATCTATTAGTTGACTACAATGTATTCTATTTTTCAATTAAAATTTTTATAAAGGAACATTCATATATAAAAAATAAACAAACTTAGTTGTGTTAAACGTTAAAAGAAATATCCATTTTCCTTTTATTTTAAATATTTATTTATTTTAATTTTAGAATTTTATCCTAATTAACAAATTTTTATACTTTTTTGGTTAAATTTCATACAATTTTTACTCAGTTTCGTCAAAAATACACGAATGAGATCATTGCTGACAACAATACTACTCAATTGCTCACCACACAGCAAGCAAATAGCAAATATCCTCCGTTATTTTCCCTTCTATAATTCTGTTGCAAACTACTTTTATTCAAATGCTTATTCAAATATAATTTTAAAAATAAAAAGATTTTCCTAAATATAGGTCAAGTATTTAACCATTATCATACATTATTGTCAAACAATTTTATCTTGAAAACAAGGAAGTAAAACATAATAATTATCTGATAAACTTTACCTATCACCTCGGCTGCATTACATGTAGAAATACTGAACAAACTTTCAAGCACACACTTTATTTTCATATATGCAAGCAAAAGTGAAACCTTATCGAGTGTTTGAAAAGTACGTGAAAACATACGTCATTTATGTTATGAACGAATCACTGCCAATTCTTACTTGCCGTTAACCTTGTGGAGCTTCAAAGACAGAAACATAAAATAGTAGGAAAACAAAAGACAGTTTATCTGTCGTCGCAGTCGAAGTCAAGGATAAGGAGGTGGAAGTAATTTAATTTGGTAATCAAACAGAATTAAAGAAGAAAAAAAGAGTTATTGAATGGTATTTATTTAGTATTGTACTAGCTGCGCGGCCCGGCGTTGCACGGGCTTCCTCAGAAATAAAAGCGATGTCAAGTAGCGCTCTCCTTAAATCACAAATGAAAAAATTACGGTGTAATTTCCCCTTAGAATAACGACACCAAACTGCTCGTTCTTACTCTAAAATTAACAATGAAATTCTAAATGGATTAGTTGTTTTCGGAATTTAAAGTTATAGCTGAGAAATGAAATTTTTTACCACAAACAGTTATTCCCAAACCGCTTTCTTGCTGTAAATTAATTGTAAAATTCTAAACGAAAAAGTTGTTTTAATATTTGGAAAAAAAAAGTCCCTGCTAAAAACATCAATTAGAATTCTATTTGTTAACACATATTCAAAATGGCAACAGAAATAAATAAAAATTATTGATTATTAGAATAAAAGAAATGGCGAAAATGTGTTTTTAATTATAATTGAATTTCAAATTGTACAACTGCAGTTTCGTTGTCCCAACGCAATATTTAGGATCGCTTTTGCTTACTGAATTTTGCAACTGTGATTAATTGTTTATAAATTAATTATTTCTTAAAATTTAAACTTACCACCAAATTTAAAATTTAGGAATTTTTAGTACTGTAAAATATGTTAAAATATTTTATGCTAGAAACTACAGTATTAGTGTAACTAGAATACAAAATAAAATTGGATAGCAAGATGAAGAATATCGTATTAAAATTTTTAAACCATCAATTATACACTGAAGTGACAAAAGTCATGGGATACCTCTTAATATCGTGTCGGCCCTCCTTTTGCCCGGCGAAGTGCAACAACTCGACGTGGCATGGACTCAACAAGTCGTTGGAAGTCTTCTGCAGGAATATTGAGCCATGCTGTCTCGATAGACGTCCATAATTGTGAAAGCGTTGATGGGGCAGGATTTTGGGCACGAACAGACCTCTCGATGGTGTCCCATAAATGCTCAATGGGATTCATGTCGGGCGATCTAGGTGGCCAAATCATTCGTTGGAATTGTCCATAATTTTCTTCAAACCAATTGCGAACAGTTGTGGCCCGGTGACATGGCGCATTGTCATCCATAAAAATCCCATCGTTGTTTGGGTACATGAAGTCCATGAATGGCTGCAAGTGATCTCCAAGTAGCTGCACATAAGCATTTCCAGTCAATGTTCGGTCCAGTCGCACTAGAGGACCAAGTCCATGCCATGAAAAAACAGCCCACACCATTACGGAGCCACCACCAGCTTGAACAGTGCCTTGCTGACAGTTTGGGTCCATGGCTTCGTGGGGTCTGCGCCACACTCGAACCCTACCATCGGCTCTTACCAGCTGAAATCGTGACTCATCGGACCAGGCCACGGTTTTCCATTCATCTAGGGACCAACCGATATGCTCACGTGCCCACGAGAGTCGCTGCAAGCGATGTCGTTCTGTCAGTAAAGGCACTCGAGTCGGTCTTCTGCTGGAATAGCCCAAGAAATCCAAATTTCTCCGCACAGTTCTAGCAGACACGTCCATTGTACGTCCCACATTGATTTCTACAGTGATTTGACGCAGTGTTGCTTGTCTGTTAGAATTTACGACTCTTTGCAGACGTCGCCGGTCTCGATCTTTAAGTGCAGGCGGTCGACCACTGCGCTGTCCATGGTGGGATGTTATGCCTGAAATTTCATACTCTCGGCACACTCTTGACACAGTGGATCTGGGAATGTTGAATTCTCTAACGATTTCCGAAATGGCATGACCCATGCGTCTAGCTCCAACTAACATTCCGCGTTCAAAGTCTGTTAATTCACGTCGTGCGGTCATCATCACGTTAAAACCTCTTCACATGAATAACTTGAACAGAAATGAAAGCTCTGTAAAAGCACTGCGCATTTATACCTGTTCTATGCGATGCTACTGCCATCTGAAAATTTGCATATTGCTATCCCATGACTTTTGTCACTTCAGTGTATCTCTATAAATGGATTGGTAAGAAAACTAGCGTAAGAGACCCTAATGACAAATTTCAAAACGTTACTAGAGATATTTACCCATTGTTGAACAACCGTTTATTGTTTGAAGACACTGCGGATGTAATTTTTGTTCATAGTATATTAAGGTCTCATGAGCTCAACGTAAATCACATTTATTTAATTGATTTGAATATGTTCAACATTTCATTTATACAGTACACACAACCTCTTATTTTTTTTCCTTTTACTATAAAACAATCGTAAAAAAAGTTTCATGTAATTTGAACAACTTCAAACCTTGTGTCTGAAAGTGAGAACTAGCCTTTGTTCACTAAGCCGAATTAAAAAAAAATTGGGGGGAAATTCGAAATTTTTAGTTGCTAAAACCTTTCTTTATAGTTCCACATGTACCACAAAAATTTTATCCTAATTAAAAAAAAATATTTAATTATCCACACGAGGCTTAAAATTTGAACTTTTCTTCAAAAAAATTATTCTTTTCTTTATATATCTTAAGAAATTAAATAACAATGTTAAGGAATCAAGCTGAAAAATATAAACTGCAAGAGATTTCATTTGCGTTAAATTGAAGTTTTTGTTCTTTAACATTCAAATCTGTCAGATATTACTTAAAAAAATGGACTTTTTTTTAAAGTTTAATCCAAATGTATTTTATTTCTATAATTATTTTATTATTCATCTGCAAATGTTGATTTGAAAGTATATTCTCTAATGATTTTGGAACTTGACATTTTCCTAAAATGTAGCTGTAATTTAAAACAAATAAATAAATAAATAAATAAAAATCAGTATTTAAAAATAAATTATAAATTGTATGCCTCGGGCTGGGAACCTATTTTTTTGTTTTTAATTTGGTTTTTTTAACCAAAATAATTATCAAAAATGTTTAACTAACGTCAAAAGTGGCAAATCGTGCAGACTTATGTCTGAAAGTGTGACTAGTACTTGTGTACTGAGCCAAATTAAAAAAAAATATTTGGGAGGGAAATTGGAAATTTCAAGTTGATACACTGTTGCCCGTATAGCTCCAAATGTACCACAAGAACATCCAAATAAAATATATATATATTTGCAAGAGGTCTAAAATTTAACTTCTTCAAAACACTGATTTCTTCTATTTTCTTTTGTAAAAAGTGCAAGGAGGAATTTTCATTTTTAAGTTAAAAATTACAAGAGAAACACTTTCGAATAAACTATTGTAGACGAATAATAAGAGAATAATGCATTTAAAATGT
>JAXGGA010015018.1:0-2500 GCA_038373865.1 Uloborus plumipes | reverse complement strand
TTATTTATGTTATTTATTTCTTCATTTTAATAATTTTCCCAAAAATAATTTTGAAATTTTATCAAGTTTCTTAGAACCAATGCTGCAATATTGTCTTCATGTGTACATTTATTCGAAATAGCAAAATTAATTTATTAAAGTATTAATATCAACTGAGAGGATTATTTTTTCACATTTTATTATTTGAATTATTTGTTTTATATTTACTCAGTGTCGTACTACCTGTTACACTCATGTTTTTAGAAAATTATTTATTTCTTGTTTATAAATTTATTTATCGTAGTTTCTTGTTCGAGTCATACTGAAAGTAATTTCATTTAAAACATTTTTCCGCCAGTTGATCGGCAAAAATTTGACTGATTCTAAATAAAATATTTTCGGCTTCCACTTTAAAAGATTTAATTATTCCTAATAGTGTCATATGAATGTCAACTGTGAGGGTTATCTTTAAATATTCCATTCAGTTTGATGCACTGTATGAACTATTTGTTTTGTTTTTACTCTGTATACTTTGATACTGTATGCCAAATTAAGGACTGCAGAAAATGACACGTATTTACTGTTTATACAGTTATTCATCATAGTTTCGTTGTGAAAGTATACTTTGAAAAATAATATTTAAGAAATATTTTCCCGCCGATTAATTCTAACAATTTTGCCGATTATTAATAGTTGGCCAAGTTTCCGATTGTGGCCGATTAATCGGTGCATCCCTAGTTATAATAGCCCTTGTACTGAGACATTATTTTTCCTTTAGGGCAGCAAATTGGCTTTCAAATAAAAATTATCAATCAGTTCCACACCGGAAAAAAAAAAAAAAACTGTTGTTTTTACAGTATAAAGCTGGCAACCGAGGTTCCAATTTGAAACTGCAAAATGCACAGTAATAAACTGTAAAACTAGCAATTTTACAGTTTATTGCCATAAAATTTAGCTGTATTATAATGTAAAAACAACAATATAATACTGGCAGCAGAGGTTCCAGTTTAAAACTGTAAAATGCATGGTTATAAACTGTAAAATGAGCAATTTTACAGTTTGGTACTGTAAAAGTAGCAATTTTTCAGCTTATTACTGTAAAAGGAGCGATTTTTAGTTTATTAATATAAAATTAGCTGTATTGCACTGTAAAAACAACACTCATTTTGTACAGTGCATATGTGGGTCAAAGTAATGAATAAAATAATTTTGCAATGTATTTTTTTTCTATTTGATTATTAAAAATATATTATACTGCATTAGGAAGGGAAAATGAATGAGATTCCTCTACATTGGTGCATTCTACAATATAAAAAATAAACTGTTGTTGTTACAGTATAATACTGGAAGCAGAGCTTCCAGTTTAAAATTGTAAAATGCACAGTAATAAACTGTAAAATCAACAATGTTACAGTTTATTACCGTAAAATTAGCAGCTTTGCAGTTTATTACTTTAAAATTAGCTATTTTACTGTTTATTATCGTAAAACTAGCAATTTTTTACGGTTTATTACCATAAAATTAACTGTATTATACTGTAAAAACAACATTTTCTTTTTGCTGCGTACTTTTTTATTTGGGACTAATTTTAGAAAGTTCATTTAAACAGGCTCATTTTTTAATTTTCACTGATGGGTATCTTTTCAGGTAACAATCTCTCTTTTGGTTTACTTAATCGTTGAATTTAGACAGCCGTAACTACTCTCTTTATTGAAATTTATCTTTTTAAATGCGTACTTACTTTCCGCCCAGTTTAAGGTAAGGATATTTTTTAACCCACGTTTCTATCTTGTTTATTTAGTTTATTTTTTAGATTATTGAAATTAAATAATTTTATTTATTTCTTCAAACTTTTTTTTCAATAAATAAATAAAACTATAACTTTTTTGACTTCTTGAAAAGAAAAAGTTATTAATTAATTATTTTTTTGAGAACTAGAGTCTAACGAAAGTTATAAAATCTTCTAATCGCAAAGAAAATATTTTAAACGCCATACATGTGAGAGATTGATTTTCAAAGTTTTTCGCTTTCTGAGACAAATTAGATGGAAAGGAACATAGCTTGCCCACGCATGATTGCTTCGTTCTAGGATGAATTAATAAACTTTTCAATTAAATGAAGAAATTGATTAATAAAATAGAAAATTAATAATTAATTAATCAATTCAAAAATAAAATTAAAAAAGCATCTACCTTGAAGTATCCGAAAGATAGTTTCCTTCTGAATTGTCAAGTAAGAAACAGTACACTTAATCTAAAAATTCAAAGACATATTTCATGTTTACTGTTGAATCCTTTGAAAGAGTTAAGATATACTGCAACTGTATTCAATTGGTCACCTTTCTGTCGTGCTGTAAATCTTCAAGTTTCTGAATTTAATTGAAGACTAAATGGTTAAATTCTTCAACTCTAAATGAAATTTTAAAATAATCCTTTAAAAAAATTTTGTGGTTCACATATACGTCAGATTTCAATAGTACGTTGTTCGGAAGAAAATTAAAAAATGCTAATGACTGAAATTC
>JAXGGA010015017.1:0-30390 GCA_038373865.1 Uloborus plumipes | reverse complement strand
TTTCAGGTAGCATACAATTTTTCATTACTTAACCCTCTATGCCCTGAATCAATTTATAAATGAATTTCTACACACATTTTTTGTTTTTCTTAGTTGAAAATACATCAAATAGCATGTGTACAGAGTAAAAAATTTTGATAATCACTAGGGTTTAGGCCCAGGGTTGCCAGACGTCCCGGATTTCAAGGGACAGTCCCGTTTTTTGAAATATTGTCCCGCGTCCCGGGAAACCTTGATACGGGACGGCTAAAGTCCCGTATTCTGGCTAGAAGCAGCATTTTACAAAACGAAACATTATTTTCAGAAAAAAAAAATGAAGTAAAACAAGAAATGTGAAATAGAGTGAAAGGAAAATTGATTGAATTATAATATTTTCCTGTTCTGAAGAAATGATAGTGTTCTATTCATTTAGAGTAGAAATTATTGTGACAATCAATTCAACAAACTTTCACTGTAAAAGTAGTGTGTCTCCTTGTAAATGATTTTACTATGACTTATTATATAAAAAGCCTTTTTCAATTTTTCAAGAAATATATGTCTTCAGCTACCATTAGTCACTAGATTTTTTTTTTGAATCGATCAATTTCAATCTTTCGAAATTTGCTTCGCTTTTATACTAAAAGATGTCACTAAATGTTATTCCATTTAGCAAACAAACACACGTTTTAAAAACTTGAAGATGCATAATTTTTAAAATGAGCGACAGAAATATAAATTACAGTGAGTTTTATGGCATCCTAAAGACTATCAAAACTTAGAAAGAATTATTGCAGCAGTAAAATCTAGTATTAATTATGATTTAAAAAAAAATAACGAATTTTCCGAGGTTGTATAAGAATAATTATCATGTTATAATATTCACAAAACTACAGTTTTTTCTCAAAAAATATTGAACACTGATTTTTTTTTAATTTGTTTTAGGTTAACTTCTTATAGTAAATTCAAATAGTAAGGTTTAATTCTATGTCTACTCAATTGTAATCAAAATTTTTGTTAATGACTCCTTAAAATTATTTTGTGTTCAAATTTAAAATGACGGGCCTTCGTCAGGAAAAAGGGGGTTAACAGCAGGGAAATACGAATTTTCATAATAATTAGTGGAAAACCTTTCCCCACCAATATTCATGACGAAAAATAACCATGCAATGGTAAAGAATGAAGTTTTCATTCATATGATCATTGTGTTTTTTTTTCCTTCATTTAAAATTGTGAGAAACGTTTAATATCAAAGTCAAGGTTGCAAAAATTCAAACTTTAAACTTCATCTCTCAATCCCCCCCTCCCCCCCCCCAAGAGCCTGTCCCGTATTTACAGTTCTTAAATCTGGCAACCCTGCTTAGGCCATAGCTTGCCGCTAAGAAACCTATTTCTGATTGGTGACACCAACTCTTGGACTACCATTGTCTGAACCATTGGAAAATCAAGTACTTTTCTAGGGCCTCTAGTTGTCGAAATATAATTCAAGGACTTTTCAAGACCGAAGGAACCCGGAGTACACTGAGCAGTAAAAATACTACAAACAGGAAATTTTAAGAACGCAATGATATGCTTTCATTTCTGTTTCCTAAGTAATAAGGCGTTCGATAAATTTATTCCGGTCGTGATGGCTCATAATTTCCGGTGCTGAAAACTGGCGAATTAGTTCCAATCACGTGATATACCTAATGTTAACATCAAAGTCAGTTGCAATCGAGAAACATGAAAGATTGAGGGAAAATACCTTTAACACGTCGGAATTTATAATTTTTTTAAAAAAGTTTTTTAATCGAAGAAAAAGTAAATTGAAATAAATAAATAAATCAAATTCATAAAATGAAAATGTGCAGTTCATTTACTACTAAAATCATACCTCCTGGTCCAAACAGTGCACTATAGCAAGGATTATTACAGTAAGGTTTTCCTTCATGCTAAAATAAAAATAAAAAAATTGCAAAAAAATGTATAAATTGAATGCACTTTGTACAAAAGCTTTTGCTTGCAATAGTAATTTCAGAATATGCGGTTATTACCTCTGCATGTGACCCAGGTACCAGAGTTTTATTACATTTTTCACATCTAAGGCATTGCCTATGCCAATCTTTTCCCAAAGATGTCATTCGCTCAGCTAGAAAAAAAGAAGGAAAATTCCATAAATTTTAAGTACAAATAATGTTACATATAGCGTTGGTTATGAAACGTTTTTTGAAGTATTTTGAACGACTGATAGTCCATTTTGAAATTTATGTACAGTGCAACAATAACAAAAATAACAAACAGGAAGTGAAACTCTGTCAGCAAATTAGGATGGATGACTGAACAGAATTTTCAGAGCTTCACGAAACGTTTTATTCAACGCACTTCACTTCACTTCACTCCTCGAGGAGTCACAGTACCTGTCATTATTATGACTTAAGCTGTAACGGCATCCTCGATGCTTTGTTCATTAAACAATCACAAATACAACATGTAGGTAGACGAAAACATAAGACGGTTACAACATAAAGTTTCACAAAAACTCAAAGAACTACAACATATAACTTCACAAAAAAACAATGATATAAATGGCAAAAAGGTAAATTATATTACGATACAAGGTAAGACAAGATAACCTGCACTGCACCATGGGATGATAAAAGGGGGGGGGGGGTAGGTAGTTGTAATCAGAGGAATATTTATATTGGGCTTTGAAACAGGGAGCCCCATCAGAAGAAAAGGTCTTGAACAATCCTTCCAAGCAGGACAAACATTGTGGCAGTGAAACAACTTGTCGAAGACAATGTGGCCGAGAGATTCCAGGGGGACGACGTATATGAAATACCCCAAATAGCATCAACTCATCAGATTTTGCTCTGCCGATCATCGAACTCCTCGTAAACTGATCCCGTAACGCACGATGACATCGTTCCGATCAGTATCCGAGCACGGTTTTCGATGAGCTACTTTTCATCGGAAAGCGATATCCTTCCGATCAACTTTCCCGCTGAAAATGAGCAGAGCATCCAAAATTGATCCTAAATTCATCGGCACGGGACTCACTACTCGTAAATTGCTCCAAATCTCATCGTATTTCGAGCAAAACTCATCGGATTTTGCTGCTCGGATTCTGTTTGGATGATGAGACATATTGAAGCAATTCTTGATGAGAACTCATCGAATCCGATCATCGGCCGATGAGAATTTCATCGAGTTTCGATGAATGGCCGATCATCGGCCGATGAGATTATGCTGCTAGGGACTTCCGTTAGCGGGCAGTTAAAAATGTAATGTATTGTGTCCCAAATTACTTCGCATGTGTATAATTGGGAATCTTGCAGATTGAACCTGCTGAGATATAATGGAAAAAAAAAATTAACACATTAGTATCACCAAAGAAGGCCTCGTTCTTATTCTGCATAAACATCTGTTCCATTTTCATCTATCAATTCGGTAAGTTAAAAGCAAAATATAATTTTTGTATAAATTTCCCGACACGCTATAAGTATATTTCAAGTATTGAAAAGCGGAAATACGCTTCAAGAGTCAAGTGAATTTCCAAGTTTTAAATTTTATATAAAAATTTAACATTGGCTAAAATGGAAAAAAAATGTTTTTGGAATTTCACAGATGCTACAGTTGAAAGTTTTGCGACATTTTAACTACGAAATGTTAAACATTGTACCCTGTAAAAAATAGATGTTGTTTTTACAGTGTAGTGCAGCTAATTTTACAGTAATAAACTATAAACTTGCTAGTTTCCGTTTATTACAGTGCACTTAATTTTAAACTGGAACCTCTGCTGCCAGTATTATACTGTTGTGTTTACAGTATAATACAGCTAATTTCATGATAAAATTGCTAATTGTATAGTAATAAACTGTAAAACCTTACTAGTTTTACAGTAATAAACTGCAAAAAATTGCTAGTTTTGCAGTAATAAACTAAAAAATTGCTAGTTTTACAGTAATAAACTGTAAAATAGCTAGTTTTACAGTTTATTACTGTGCTTTTACTGTTTTAAACCTGAACCTCTGCTGCCAGTTTTTTCTGCAAAAACAATAGCTTTTTTTTTGCAGTGTAAAAGTATGAAATTAAAATAGAGTATGCATGTATACTTTCCGTGTGCCATATTTCATTTCATCCTTACAAAGATAGTTTTTCGTAGAATTGTTCACTACTAAAGTCCTTGCTATTTCGGTTTATTTCGCTCTTCAAAATGAGTTTTATTCCCCTAACTAGGGGGCTCTGCCCCCTGCTCGCTTCGCTCACCAACCCCCCTTCGTCGCCTACTACCTCACCGCCTTCGGCAGCTCGATCACCAAATTGCTTTTAGTGGTTTGGAGTCAAATCGACTATATGCCACCGAATACGGCGTCCCCGCTGAAAAGAAAATAATACCCCCCCCCCCCATCTTGATGTAAAATAATCATTCCTTTAATTAAAATGCTCACATGCCCTTTAAAAAGCAGTCTTTTACAATTTAAAATAATTCGCCAAATAAATAAAAGAGACCCCCCCCCTCATCCTGGTATAAAAAATGAAAAATATATGTTTATAATTCAAAAACATAGCAAAATATCTAGCCCAAAGAGAAAACCCAGCTTCTTTCCCTCGCAGAAAAAAACCCCCTCAAACACGCAATGTAATTCATATGAAATCACGTAAACAAAATAAAACACGTAAGAATAATGACAACCTTTCTTAAATGTTTAAAAAAAAGAAAATATGCGATAAAAGCAATTAGCGTGTTTATTTTGTTGAATTAAGACGAGCAACAAACAAAACGAGGAGTTACCGGTTTTGCTGTTCGAACATAATTTTGTAGAGAATGTTTTGGAGCAGTTCAGTTGAATGTAATATATTAGGCTCGAGGTAAGCCTTGAAATATGGCTAAATTAGAATCCCTTCTACCTCCTACTATAATTAACGGAGAGAAATGGAACAAACATGTTCTTTTTCGGAAAAAAATCTCTTTCCAACGATATGTAACATTAGGATGTGGGGGGATTTTATTGCCCCCTAATTTGGTGAAATATGTGGAATTTATGCTTAAAAAATTAATTTGAAAAAAACTCATTCGAAATTAAGAAAAATGGCTCTGAGGTACAGATCTACGGGGCTCGAACTAATTTTGTACCAAGTTTCAAGTCTGTAGGTGCTATGGGGCCGCCTGGACTCAGGTCAGCCACAAACATCCGTCCACAATATCTTTGAGCTTACTTTTTAAAAAAATATATAGAAAATGTCAAAGAGTGTTTTCGCGCCTGTAAAAAGCAACATTTCTGGTGCCATTCAAGATCAATATTTCTGAAGGTGTAAAAATTAAAAAAAAAAAAAAAAAATACGGATGAGGTGAAGAATGGAACTTAAAAAACTCAGTCACGCTTTTGACCTGTATTTTGTAATTTCTTGTATTTCCCAAGCTTTAGTCAGTACATTTTTGCTTTGCCATTATTTTACATGTACTTCAAGTTTTCAACACAAAATTTAAGTGTAAAACTTCAACTTCCTGTTTATTCAGGACTGTATAAAGTACATAAAACTCTTGAGATAAAAGTGAGAAAAAATTGAGAAGAGACAAATGTTATGACACATGACCACGAAAGATCTTCGACACTTAAAAGGAATACGTAAAAAATACGCTACTAGGAACTTCAAGAAGCAAAAGTGGATAAAACTTGACGACTTTGAAAAGGCTCTTAAAATGCCTGAGTGTACTTGAATGAATTGAATTTCTTTTGTTTATTTTCAGCCAAAAATATTTTAACACAACACATTGAAATAAATCTATCTTAGAAGAACGTCCCATTGTTTTACAAATTTCGCTAATTATTATCCCCCCCCCTCTTTCAAAACGAAACAATTAACAATTTACCTTCAAATGTAAAAAAAAAAATTTTAGTAGTTCATGCTTATTACTGAAAAGAATACAAATAAACATTTAAAAAAGAAGAATTTGGAGGGATGATATTATGTTTTGTTAATGAACAAATAGAGGTCATGCAATACACAGCCAACTCAGTTATTTCGATCCATGGACTGCAGTTTTGTGCTTATTGTGCACTCATCAGAATGGAATACGAAAGTAACCAAGTTGGAGGCAAAAATCCTCTTATAGAGCAAAGAGAGCCAAAAAAACTGGTAGCTAATGTGAAATTAGAATACCAGCGAACGACCGCACGTGATACGATACAACTCTTAATTTTATAAACGAATTTTATAATTATAATCAAGAAACTGCAGTCCATGGATCGAAATAACCGAGTTGGCGGTGTATTGCATGTTCCTGCCTTAGCCCTTGCTTAGAGGCGGTTGCTCACTGAAAAAGAGGACATTTAGTAATGATTTTAAATAAAAATGGACTTTTTGCTAAGTTTTTATATAATTTACTTCTGCAAGCAGCCTTCTTTTAAAAACCGTGATATGTAACTGCATTTTCGCTAGTACAAATCTTTCATAAGTGAAGATACCCTTTCTGCTGACGCTGAGCAAATATAAAATATATTAAACAATAATACTTAGTTTAAGTTATTAGTATGAGAATGGATAAATAGTTCCTGCCAGCTGCCTTCGGTGTAAGCATTCACAGTGATCCATTCGATATTTCAGAAAACGGGACACTTCAGTATGTACTGGGACAACGGCACAGGCTACCCAAAGACTTGACTGTCCCGAACAATACGAGATGTAAATTCCCTTATTAATGCTGTCATAACCGTTACAATTTTTTTTTTTCGAGACCGTATGTTGTTGCTACAACATTGTTTCAACAAAAATTCTCAAAAAACCATGAAAATACACGCACACAAGGAATATTTTTATCAAATATTAAAAGATGAATAAAACACTTCGTTTTCAAACCTGCGTAATTAATGCTGAATGCCATAACCATGACGCATTACGTAATGAAAGCACTTGGTTAAATACGTATTTTTAACATTTCAAGTAAATATTTTGCAATCTTTCGAATAAAAAAAAATTATGGTTTTGATATTTTTTTCCCTTCTTTTTTTCGATTTAAAAATTTTTTTTGTGAAAAAGTTAATACATTATTTTTCAAAAATCAACAAGTTAAGTGCGCCAAATAGGCCACCCTGAAGCTTATAGCCTAGTATCTTGCTTATTTATAATTAATTAGGGCCAATTTTTTCTACATTGATCAAATGACTCTATTTTGTTGATATTACACTGCAAAAAATGAATGTTGTTTTTACGATATGATACGATATATTACAGTAATTTTACAATAGTAAACTAAAATTTTTAGTTAACAGCAATAAACTGGAAGTTCAAGGCTTACCTTGAGCAAAGCAAACCAAACGATTCTAAAATGGTTAAGCTTGAGAATAAAAATGAAATGAATTATTTTATCAACGGAAATCAACTTTTCATGTTGTTACCACGTTAACGTTTTTATATCCTTTATTTGTTTCGTTCTTTTTCCCTTAATAATTTTTAAAATTATTTGTTTTTGTAGTAATCCAAACTCCAAGCCTTATTAAAATTAGTTGAATGAACTATTTTAATTGCTGGGAAAAAATTGTCTGCTTCTCTTTTTTCAGTTTTTAAGGAATTAAAACTCGGTAAATTATAAAAATATTGTATAAACTGCGGTATTGCAACGTTCTTTCTAAAATGTTTCATTTCGAAAAATGTATTATTTTGTTTTTAAAGATAGGAAAGACAACTTCCTTCTTCTTTTAAACTTTGGTAAGATTTCTGTTGGTTTCTGTAAGCAACAAAATTGTTCTTATTTTTTTCTTTTGGCTTATTTTTCCATCATACTTTTAAGGAATTATAATTGAATTATAACTAAAGTTGAGTATTCTTTCTGCGATATCAATTCATTACCAAATGACCTCTTAGTTTTATAGCACGGGCAAAGCCGTGCGGGTACCGCTAGTCATGAAATATTTTAATTAACTCTAAAAGCGTAGTCTTTAGTTTTTTAAAACTCTTTTTAAAAATTATTGCCTTATGATAGTTTTATTTAAGCGAAATTATGAATAGAGTGTAAATGCTGTAAGATTTAGGGGCCAATCCATGAGAAATAGGACATGACATCAAAATATGAAACTCACTTAATAATAACATGTTATATGTCATTTTATTCACAAGAAAGCATAGTTTCCTAATTCAAAGGGTGAAATATCCTAATTTTTACTGTAAACATGGTTTCAATGTCCTAAAGTTACGGTTTTTCTAACCCATTTTTTCAGTTAAAAATTATCAAGTTTCCAGCCTAGACCCTGGCCACACCGGGTTCAATTTGGAAGATAACGAATTATAGTACTTTAGTAAGCACCCCCTTTGACCTTTTCCAGCAATCAATTTCTTTGTAGGTTGTATTAGTTTTTAATTACAGGCAGGCAAAATTATCTAGAATCTTTGTAACGACCGTAACCGAAAACAAGTATTTGTTATTCTGTAACAATAACTATTTGAGGTAGAAGTTTGCCATTTAAGTTTTATAGTGTACTCATTTCGTCTAAAATCATGCACTATTAATTTATTCAAAAAACCTTTTCGTTTTTGTGCTATGTTGGTTACGGGTGTTACATGCTTTAAGTCTAAATTCACAGTTCACGTCGGATCTTTGCCAAATTTGCTACATAAGTCCTGAAAGTTACTTTGAGGGTATTCGTCTCTTATAGAGTGGAAAAGCTCCTATAAAGGAGCTTTCCTACTATAAATACCGTTTACGCTAGTTCTTAGACAAATTTGACTCAGGGGCCATTCGATGTTCACTAGGAAACCATACAAAAGTGAAATAATGAAAAAAAATAAGTTACTTGCATTTGAAACATTGTAATAAAACATTTTACTGGATTTATAAATTATTTGCCCTCACCTCCTCGTTTTCGAATTATTAAGTCCTAAAGTCTGCCGAAATTTTAATAAAGTCAAGTCAGCAAATTTAGTGAGTTTCAGGTAATGATGGGAGACATCTTTCGCATGGTTTGCAGATAAATGTCCTATCACATGCAGATGGTGAAATAGTCGGTCTTCTATTTCCCCAGAAGAGAAGAATTTAAATTTGGAGCTTTACTTAAATTTAATCCTTTAAAATCTTATATCTCGATAACGGGCTGACGAGGGCAAATGATTTATTCAGAAAAAAATCTTAATGTGTGAGGATTTTTAAAATGTTTAATGAAGCGAACACTTGTAGTTGAAGCAATAAGGTGCCCGGTACAATCAATCCCATTTACGTAATAAGCGAATTTGTAGAAATTTTTCTAAGCAAAGTACTGAAGAAATACAGAGCTCAAGTCACAGATGATTATGAGGATTTAATGGAGCTAAAATATCTGAATAGAGACTGGGAGGTGTGGGTATTCTGGTGAAGTTTCATGCGAAAACGTAGCTCAAGGGATTTGAAAGCTTCCGAAGTCTATAGTAATCAATTGAAGATTATATCTAATCAAATGAACTAACTGGAGAACCTTTCTGCTCATATGTCCATTATTTGACTTTATATACGGCAGAAAAATGAATTAAAATAGCCGTTTACTCATTTTTAGCAACATATATTTTGAAAATAGTCAGACGTTTAACGACCGTAACCGCAATCAAAAATTCATAAAAATTTATTTTTCAACAAAAAAGCTAAGTTCTTTGCATGATATCATGCCTTATTTATTGAGCAATTATTATAAAAATCCAGAAGATCATACGTGCAATAGATTCACAGAAAAGTGGCAGTATTTCATAGCACTCAAAAAACCATGTCTTTTTTTTTTTTTTTTTTTGTAACGACCGTAACCACACATTTTCGAGATTTTTCTACAACTTCCACTAATAGTTACAAACTAACGCTTGGTGATAATCATGTTGGAGGGGGGGGGAGCTTTATCATTCCCTGTTTTCATTAGAACTTTAACTGCATTTGTGAATAAAATATGAGCAGCTGAAGTTGTGTGAATGTAACGACCGTAACCATGGATTGCCCTTAGGTAAAGATTTCCACGGCATCAAAAACGGAGATTTAAACCCGTGCACCCCTTCTTAATATCACAATGAAAACAAATAGCAATTTGTCATTGCTCAAAAAAAAAAAAAAAAAAAAAAAATGTCAATGAGTAGTTTTTAACGGACACTTTTTTCAGTTCTGTGTAAGACTTCTTTCAAAGTTACCAATTATGATAAATATTTCTAGAAATGAGTTCCTGAATTAGTTAAAAAATAATATTTTATAGGTACAAAGTTGTTACGGAAAGCTTCAAAACTCATTAAAAGGTAAAAACACTTCCGTTAGTCCCCGGAAAATAAACTCCAAAACTAATTACACAGGCCAACAAAAAAAAAACCTTTTTGAAAACTTTTTTAATTTTAATAGCTGATCTTGATAGATTTTTATGTGCTGAATCCAAATCTGCTTGTAGTTTTTATGTATCACCCTTAGTTTCCAAGCAAAATGTATTTTATTATATAGTCTAATACCCATTTACAGTATATAGGGAAATCAATGAAACACTGTAGAATCGTAAAAATGGTTTGTATTTACAGTAAAATACTTGGAATAGTAATTTTATGTGATGATACAAGGTTCACTTGTCAACTGGAATTGCTTTATATTTTCTTTCCCTTTTTTCCTTGAAGCTTCTTGTGTAGCTTTTCCTGAGATGAATAGCTTGCTGAACTTCCCGGTGAAGTGACCAACAGTAATCCCCCATCATGTTGTAGCATGTGTTTCAGCAGTGCTGCCAACATCATCTTTGTTCATTAGACCTATTTTTTCATGTTATCTTAACTATGAAAAAGCTGTTTAATTCTAAAAATGTTTCTTTATTTCATGAATGTAACTATAAAATGTGAATAAATGGTGGGTGATACAACTTTTTAAGCATCATATTTGGATTCAGCAACCTAAACAACATAAAAATAAGGTATTTTCATTAAAAAAGTTTTTTCATCGTTGGCCTGTGTTATTTGTCTACTCAGATTCTGGAAGGTTTATGAGTTTGTATGTGCTTATTTTTATTACAAGAAATAAAAATGTTTTGAAAATGAGAGAAAGCTCTCAAAAACATTCTTGATTTATGGATCCACGTGTGCCATTTAATTCCAGGACTTTTTTTCTTTAGAATTTCAGCATTTTTCGGATTCAAACTCCATGAATAGCTAACAAATAAAAACAACTTTCCCGCTCAAATTATTTAACTTTAATTAAGTTATTATTTTAAATGCATGAAAAAATAGGAATTTCATATTAATTATATTTAACATCATTTATATGTTATGACGGTAAAGGCCAGTAAATCAAACCGTTAATATTTATTACAAATTAAGTTTTAAGTACTTATTTTTCACCAAACTAGTATTATAAATTGAAGCGTCACTCATTTCAATTTTCAAATATTATTTACAGACTACTTAGTAAAACAGCTTCTAGCGATTTCAATAATTTAATTTTTTCATGTTTGGTATTTTTAAAAAAAATGAAATGCTTTAGAAAAAAAAAGCTTTAGTCCACGTAAGTACGCACTGAAGAAGTCGTTTTTTGCAGCGCTGAAACGTATGTATACACTTTTCTTTGCAAAGTTATGTTTTATGTTTTATTTTTAAAACTTATAGTGCCTTAATAAAACTTTCGGCAAACTATTTATTTCATTATTTTTCTTTTTCAAACACTTCAATAGAAGTCATATTTTATTCCCTTGCATTATCAAATTGCGTTCCAAACTGAAACTACTTTTTGTTTCGATTTTTTCTTAATTTTAGTAAAGATAGCTAGTAGTAAAACTAATTTTACTGTTAGAATATCATTTATATTTTCATTGGTTCAAGTGGATTTTTTACAAACGTAAAATAGATTCATGAATTTCACTTTCCCTCAATCAATATTTTAATGAAAAATATGTGGTACTTTTTTTAAAAGTATTTTATAAACACCATTGCAGACGTAGCTATTTGTGTAAGAATAAAATAAACAGTTGCATCCATAAGCACTCATTTCTTTCATTTACCAATGCCAGACACGCCCAATCCCTAATTAATAATACTTACTAACTAGCTAATAATTGCTTCCATTTTTTATAATTACCAAATAAACTTAATTTTATAAAACATACAGCAAAAAATGAAACAATATCAGGACTCACCGAAGTAAACTGGCTTTGTGCACTTGGGACAGTTAGGCATGATGTTGCAAGGAATGTCGAAAACGTTCTAATGAAATAACCGTTCCCGCGCGCTTAAAGCGCGCGACCACTTTATCAGGGGGTGACGTCATCAGTTCCGTGTCAAAAGAACTGGTATTGGGTAGCGGCGGATTATTATTATTGTGTTTTTTTAAATGCTCTTTAGCACTTTTTCGAGTTTCATTGTTTGCTTTTAGACGTCATGTCTATTTTTATCCGTGAAAATGAAATGTTTTTTTTTCTTTTAATGAGCAGAAGTACTCGCCGTGTCGATATTTTACATGGAGCACAAACCCTTGAAAATCGTTTTTTGGAGACAGGGGGCGGGGGGGGGGGCGTGAATACAGGTTCTGGTGTCTTGTGTTTAGCTGACCGGATTTGTATGTCAAACTTAACGTTTTTTTCCCCCAATTATTTCTATGACGATTTTCAATGAAATTCCATGGCCACTGGCAGAGAGGGGGAGGGGGAGGTTGCCAGGAGAAATATATATATTTCTAGTAATTTTTTTTTTTTTGCAAAAAAAAAAAAAAAAAATGTTTCACTATTTTTTTTGTAAAAAACTGCTTTTTTGCGAAGTTTGTGCAAGTAATTTTTTTTTGTATTTTATTTCAGATGCGCGTATGATTCTGTCGAAACCCATGTTGATTACCAATATTTATACACTTCGTGAAAAAGCTGGGTAGTTTTGAAAAACATTTTAGGGGAGGGGGGTTGTAAATAAATGATGTCACGCATTGAGGGGAGGAGGAATTGTGAAATTGTGACAGTTTGACAAGGGGATGGGAGAGTTCCCAAAAAGATATGACATCATATATTTTTAGCAAGAATATGTACATGAGAAACAGCGTTATATGTGACAAGGGGGGGGGTGAGGGTTTTGCGAAGTTTGATACTTAGTGACAAACGGAGAGGGGGGGGTCAAAAATATTTTTAAAAAATATGACATCATTTAAGAACGCCATACTTTTTAAAAACCTTTACTCACTTACATAGCAAAAGCATATGAATAAATTTCAGCATTAGCTTCCAAGATCTACTTTTTTCTTCATAATTAACATAATATATACAGGGTGACAAGAAATAACTTGGACGAAGTTTCAAACCAAGTATCTGTAAATACCACTGAATTTTTAATGATATTGTAATAGGGAATCGATCCTAGAAAGCTACTAAATAGTGCGTAGTTATAGTGAGTTAGTTGGGATAAATCATTATGGTTCGCAAAAGTTCTGCCATACTTGAATTACATAAACAAGAGACGACGTAATGTGAAATTGTTCAACTGTTGCGGGCGAAGTGAAATGATGAAATATTTGTTACTCTGTTTCATTGTGTAATATTTTGCTGTTGGTCAACGGTTTTTTTTTGAGTGATAAAGGGCTTGTTATTAGCTTTTTAAATATTGTTTGAGCCACGTTGTAATGTTTATTTCATATTAAGCTTATTTTATTTTGAACGTTTTGTGCAATTATTCAAGTGAATGCGGGGTAAAGTGAAACAGTTCATTTTGTCCACTTAGTCAATCATTATTAAATCGCTTGCGACTTTATTTTAAATTGCATTTTTTGCTAAACTGTCTTAAAAATTTTTAACTATAGAGATAAGGTACAAAAGTCGAAAAAATTTGCAAGCGCCCCCCCCCCCCCAAAAAAAAACAAGTCATTAAAAATGGTAAAAATGCCAAATAGTGTATTGTTATTATTATTATTATTTATTTATTTTTGAAGTAAGGTTTTTTTTTAATGTGGACTATTAAAAGTCTCTAACTAATAGTGAAATTTTTCTGCGGATCGGTGCAGGTCGGCCGGACCCCGGTTAGGAATCACTGACGTAGTCTACACTCGCCAAGAGTTTAGTTTTAAAAATTATCACAAGTGCGGTTGTTGAAACTGTAATTATGTTAACTGCAAAGCCTTGCATTTCATTTCATATTTACATCTTGTTAAGCGTTGCACTTTATTTTATACTTGGAGTTTATATTTAGTATTGTTGGAATTTTTAAATTTCTGATTTTTGATGGAATACTGAGTTTCTGTTTTCTGAGTAGTTACAAGTTAAGTTTTGATGCCAGTTATCTGTAGTATGGTCAGGTGGGAAGTGGCTAAAATTCAGCTTTTTTAAAAAACGACCCCTAAAACACATGATTCAATTCATTTTCAGGAAACTTTTGGTGCATTTTATATACATTGGATTCATATGGATTAAGTATGACGCAAATCCATTTTTTTGTTAGATTGTTTTCTCTCAGTGATACATTTAAAACATCATGTGTTAATAGCCCCACTTTCCCTCATGGTGGAGTAAAGTGGGTCTAGTGCAGAAATTAGTGAAAATTTAAACAAAAATGTATAAATAATGATTTTGACGTAAGTACACAATGAAATTAAAATACCTTAATATCATTTAAAGCTATAAATGCGCTAAAAATATTTTTTATTTGTCATTTAACGAATGAAAACAACGTCATCAGTTTTTTTTTTTCTATCATTCACAACACTGAAACATTCTAGAACAATCTGCAACTTTCTATTATGTTCGAAAACGCGCCAAATGTCGCCAAGATTGGCGACACTTAGTGATTTCTCGCCAGCTTTGGCGACAAAAATAAGTCACTAAAAGTGATGCCAATTTGGCGATATCTTGTCAATTTCTCGTCAAGCCCTTTGACACCCATATTAAACCAACGGCAAAGCAGGGAAAACAGCAAGAAAATAAATTTTTGCATGTAAATTAGCAGAACAAAGGCCAATTTTAGCAAGACAATAAAAAAATAAGCATATAAAATCATAAAAATAGTACCAATTCTCTAATTCTGTAACGTCATCTTAAACTTTTAGGAAAGTTTCGCCATAGCCCACTTTACCCCACCTCAGAAAACCACTAATAGTAAATAGTATTCTAAACTTTGTTGTTACATCTTTATGTGGGGCTGATCATTAGATGTTCTACTACAAGTCTGTATCGAAATTAATATCATTTGCCAATGAATAACGCGTCTAGAGGAAAGTTCATAAACAGCTAATTCTTACATATCACATACAACGAATACCATAAAAAAAATGTTTCGTAAACATTCAACTTGCTTAGAGTGTTCTAAAACTAACATGCAAATATTTGCTATGATCTCAATTTATGTCTTAAAAAAAGAATTAGCAAAATATTTTAATTAGATAAGAGAAAATGGTTGTCTTTCAATATAGCCCCACTTTCCCCCACCTGACCCTATATAAATGGTGCATTACCTGCATAATTTCTGAGTTATGTTAATAAATTGCTATTATTGTTAACTAATGAGCTTTAATTGATACGGATTTCGATTTCTAAGTTGAATTTTAATCGATTTCCAAGAGCAGTAATAGAGTTTTTTCTTTCTTTTTTCATTTACCGCACGATTTCTTTCAGCACAACTGACCGCACTTTATTTTTTGTGTTCCCAATGTATAAAATCACAAACGAAACAGGCAAGATTGTTGAATAATCTTTTATTCAATATCTTTATATGACAAAATATTTCTTAACATACCTTAAAATGAAATATTTACACCAAAATATTTCAACGCAGTAAGTTTCTACATCTTCACTATTCAGCCAAAGCAAAAAAAAAAAAAAAAAAAAAGAAGGCGCATTGAAAAATTAGAAGGAACATAATGATACATTTATAATAAGTAGCAAAAAATTCAATTTTCTTGCCAAGCATTACATTACACCGTGATTTAAAGATGAAGTAAAATTCTGCTGAGCAGCTATACTTTTAAAACTGAGCAATTCTCTTCCGTTATTGCTGATGAAAATGTTAGATGAGGCTGAAAGAAAATTAACTGTAAAATGTTGACTGGTAGTAATATTTTGCATGACAGTTTGGCTTGTTCTGGTTTTAGTTAATATTCTGGTTTATATTCATTTCGTTAGGTATTTACAGTTTTCACAGAATTAATTCAAATTAGTGGAGTAAAATATTTGATTAAATTTGAGAAAATGTATCTTCAAAAGAATTTTCCTTTTAGTCACATTCTAACGCATGTTAGGTAAGAATGCAATTCATGGATCTAGAACAACTCAACTCCGCTCTGTTGATACTGATATGATCTGTAAAAAGAAGCTTCTATCGAGCTAGATATAACTATTGATTTCTTGCATTCTCAAACCAGTGAAATAGACGTTAGTTAAGGGCGTTTACTAAACATAATTTAATGAAACCTTTTATAAAAACTAGTCAGTGTAAAAACAAAGGGCAACTTTGTACATGCAATGAATATTTCAAAGTGAGTATCAATGATTTGCATTGAAGTATTTTTTAAAATAAAAACTGCACTTTCTTTGCTATTAACTAATTTAATTGTTCATTTCAAAATTAGTTTAAATAGGATTTTTTAAACTGATAATGTATGTATTTGATACATTTTTGGTTTCGGAAAAAGTATTCATAATTGTGTATTAATTTAAATTCAAAAATGTAAATGAAAATTAAAAAAAAATTTAGCTTGTCATTGCCTGAAATGAACTGTCACATTTATTTCATTTGCAATGCGCACTATTTAATAATTATTTGACTTTGATTTTAGTGAAATCTCAAACTCTAAACCTATAATTCAAAAGAAATATATATTTCAAATGTCCTTAAGACCATGTACGGTTTCTTTGCCAGTATTAATTGCTTTTGAATTTTTAACAACATGAAATCAGCAATTATTTCCGATGAATGCTTTTTTCAGAGTGATGATAAGAATGTCAGTGATGATGATGATGATGAGGTTCATTCCTTTCCGTTGTACAAAACGAATATTCTCCTTTTCAGACGTCTTCCTTGACTAGCTCCAACATTGAAAATTCACTTGGCAAATTTATTTAAAAGTCTGTTCCAGCTGAAAGAGAGAAAAAAAAATTAAATCGAAAAACTTTAAAATAAATAACTAAAAACTAAAAAATAAAATGGTGTTTTTAAAGTATAATGCAGCTAATTTCATAGTAATAAACTAAAATTGCAAATTTTACAGTTTATTACCGTGCATGTTACAGTTTTCAACTGGAGTCTCTGCTTCCAGTATTATACTATTGTTTTTACAGCATAATAAAGCTAATTTTACAGTAACAAACTAAAATCGCAAATTTTACGGTAATAAACTGTGAAATTGTTAATTTTACAGCATTTTGCACTTTTAAACTAAAACCTCTGCTACCAGTAGTTAGTATACAATTGTTTTTACACTATAATACATCTTATTTTAGGGTAATAAACCGTGAAATTGCTAATTTTACAGTAATAAACTATAAAATTGTTAATATTACAGATTATTACTGTACATTTTACAGTTTTAAACGGACTCCCGTATTATACTCTAAAAACAACAACTTATTTCTTGCAGTGTGTAAAAACTGATCACCTCGTTAGAAATACGCAAATCATACTTTTTACACATTAATGCCTGACAGTTTTTTAAAGATATTTTGTATACTGGTTACAAACAGTGTTTAATGGACAGGAAAAATAATTAAAAAAATATTATATAAAAAATAATTGTTGTATTAAGGAAAGAAAAATCGTCCTTTAAAAGTTACGATACACTCCAGAGAGCACATACTTTTTTTACTAATTTTTTTCTGCCTACGACATAATATTTAAAAAGACACTTTATAAGAAGAAATAAAATCAGCAATTAACATAAATCTGGGAAGCTGGGAATAACTTTGAAAACTTTCTTGAGATTGTGAACGATGTAGTTTTTGATAAAGATCATATTAAAACTGCTACAGAGCACACTTTACAATGGTTATGTGCTGCAATCTGTTGATAACGAATTGAAATAATACCAAGGTACTAATTGAACACTATTATTTGGTTGAAATGTTCATTTTGGGGAAATTCAGACCCTTTTTTTGGACCGTCCCTAAAAAGGGACGCTAGGCATTAATGGGTTAATACTTATCAGCTTCACCTAGCTCTGAGATGTCGCGTACTGCCTTGCTAAGCTCAATAGTCATATCTGTACTTTTAAGCAAAATTGAGTTATCGCCACCAGGTGGCTCTTTGTGACGTATTTTACCTAAATATAAAATTATGTGGTCATTTGACAACGAGAAATATTTTTAAAAAAAATTCTGAAAAAGTTTCATCTAAATCAAATACATGGTGGCGCAAAACTTTAAAGAGTTTTATCTCAGTTTGAGCTCGACTTCAGATACCACTTTTGCGCAATGTATAGTGCAATGTATTAGTATAGTGCAATGCACTGTTCAATTAGTTCTAGATGATCTTCTTATTTTTGACTTCGTTCTTCAGAATTTAAACGGCGACCAGATTTATTAAAGTTCTCAGCAGACAATATATATTAACAAAATTTTCTAAAAGCTCCAATATGCTACTGATTTTAACTTTAACTCACTGTGAAACTAGTAGTAGTGAGATTTGGCGAGCGCAAATAGTAAGCAACCGTAATGCTGCATGCTTCACTGCAAGGACATACTTACAGCAGAGAAAGTTGATTAGCAGTGTGAGAAAGGTAGTGGATTATTTACTAAAAAAAATATTACGGTGCTATATTTTTCTGTATGCTACAATTTGCTTGTTGCAGGGATACTTCAACTATGGGTGAGGGCGATAAGGGTATTTTTTTTAAATATAAGGCATTTACCGAAATTTCTTTTTTTGCACTACAATAATTTGTTTATTGGTGAGAAAAACTATTAAAAGGAAGTGAATGATGAATATTTTTCTTTCTTACTTTCGTTTTTTGATTTAGAAATTTACTTATCATTGATATTATTTGAAAAAAATATTCCTCAGAAGTTCTCACGATGCTAAAGAGATTTGTTGACTAAGTACAAAGAAATAAGCAGTTACAGCTGCAGTAATTTTCGCTAGAAGATTATGAATAATTTTTTGATTATTTTTTAGATATTGATTAGTTTATACTACTACTTCGGATAAAGTTAATTTATTAATTAAAGGAAATAAATTACACTTATACAATAATACAAATAGAATACAATAAATTGAAAAAATGCTTTGACTGTCTTGTAGAGTGCCGAAAAACATATCGGAAAATGACATCTTCATTAGACAATGTTGAATAACTAAGCTGAACAAAAAAATGAGAGAGAAAAAAAGAGTTTAGCCTGAAGTAAATTTAGATAGATGATAAGTGTAATCTGAATATAAGTTCAGCCTGCACGATCTGTGAAACCTAGTGAGATTTTTAATTAACCCATTAATGCCTGACATTTTTTTTCCAAAGATATTTTGTATACTGGTTACAAACAGTTTTTAATGGGCAGGAAAAATAATTTAAAAAATATTATGTAAAAAATAATGTTTTTATTAAGGAAAGAAAAATCGTCCTTTAAGAGTTACGATAGACCCCAGAGGGTACATACTTTTTTTACTTAACTTTTTTACTGCTTACGATCTACTTATATTAAAAACTGAGTATCTTTCTCACTATCTTTCTTTCTAACTATCTTTCTTTCTAACTATCTTTCTATCTTTCTATGTCACGCTTCTTTCTCCGGAACGCCAATGAACTGAAAGTCGAACCAGGTACCGATAGATAGGTAATTTTTCAAGCTTCTTTAGTTTCAATTGATATAATTATACGATTTTAATTAGCGAAGATATCAATTAATAAGTAGTCAAGTTTAAAGCGATTAAGCCTAATAAATGATTAAATAGGAAATCCATTCTTGCAAACCGTCGTTGCTATGAAACAGTATAATAACAATGATAATGAGAATTTTGAATGAAGGCTTAACTAAATCAAACACGAAACTCATAAGCGGACCACTTACGTAGAATTTTTATCGCTAGCTACTGGTAATATTTTGAAACATTTATTTGTTGAAGAGCCATCTACTTATATTAAAAACTGAGTATCTATGTCTGCTTTTTTTCTTTGAGCGACCTGAACTTACTGAAACTTTCCTCACCATCTTGAAGGCGTGAAGCATCTCAATAATTCGAATGATTTTTTTATATAGGAAAAAAGTAAAGGCGTGAAGCGCCTGTAAGCGAGCCGCCTTGGCGGGGAGTAATTTCTTTAAATTTTTTTTCTCACTACTTTCAGGGCACGAAGTGCCCGTGCAACGCCGGGCCACGTGCGTGGTATGTCTTGAAATCGAATGAACATTAAATTATATCAAATAATATAATTTCAGAATGAGGTAAAAGTTAGAGAGGGGGGATGTTATGCATCAGCATGCCGCAGGAAGCTAATCTAGCTGCCCTGGCAGCTAGTATAATATTTAAAAAGACATTTCATAAGAAGAAATAAAACAGCAATTAACATAAACTGGGAAGCAGGGAATAACTTTGAAAACTTAGCTTTTTTTCTTGAGATTGTGAACGATGTCATTTTTGATAAAGATCATATTAAAACTACTACAGAACACACTTTACAATGGTTATGTGCTACAATCTGTTAATAACGAATTGAAACAATACCAAGGTACTAATTGAACACTATTATTTGGTGGAAATGTTCATTTTGGGAAAATTCAGACCCTTTTTTGGACCGTCCCTAAAAAAGGGACGCTAGGTATTAATGGGTTAAACCTCGACTATCTAAGAGGAAAAACGGTGCTAATAAGGCAATACTACATAAAATACACCGCCAGCTTGGCCTTTTCATCCAGATACTGCAGTTTCATCCACACTCAGAATTGCCAGTATGGCTTAGACAGTATCCGAGCTGGAGAGTGGCGCACCCATGGGGGGAGCTAAGGAGCTTAAGCCCCTGCCAGAATTATTTGTTCTTGTCAAGGAAGTTTGTTTCATGTTTCTGGCCCAAAAACATGAAACAAACCTCCTTGACAAGAACAAAGAGAACTTTTCAGGAGAGTTATGCAATTAGGCAACATTCTAAAGCAAGGGTTTGTCCCCTTCACCCTCTCCTACCTTTAACAACCCAAAAGTTAAGAATTTTTAAGACTTCAATTTAGAAACATTTTCGTGCAGTTCTCTCGAGCCACCCAACTTTCTATTCTGACGTAGCAAAGGGCTGCCTGAAATTACATTTTTTGGAATGTGTAATGTGTTGTACACTTGTAAATTTTTTGAGAGGGAGAGGGAGGGGGGAGTCCTTTGAAATGTCATTAATGTTGCCTTTCACTTCACTTATTGGGCTTCTAGCCCCCTCCCAAGAAACAATCCTGGGCGAGCTTCTGGAGCTGGAAGTTAAAAAAAACTCTTATAGATCGACTAAGGATGATAAACAAACTCGTAGCTAAAGTAAAAATAGCACTATAGCGAGCAGTAGTAGTACAATTCAACTCTTAAATTGATGTCAGGGCTAAGGCAGAACTACATGCTGTGTATTTCATGCAGTTGCGCCTTAAGGGCAGTGACTTACTACTTAATAAGGGTACACTGTTTAAAATTTCTCAGGAAACTGGCATCTATGCTGCTACTACTTTTTACCATAAAATCCTATTTACTGTAGAAAAAACAAAACGCTGTGGCCTGTAGAGCTGGATAAAAAAAGCGAGATACGAAGTGAGATTCGAACTTCGCGTTCTCGTCACTTGCGGAATAGAATGCTAGCACCTATACTGAATGAGCTTCGAGAGAAGAGCAATAATATTTGGAGTTATATGCTTCATGCCATAAATCTTGAGGTATACCAATGGGAGTTGCACTCGATTACTTTTACCGGTAAATTTTAATGTAAAATTTTTCTGTGCATCAAACACTCCATATTTTACAGTAATATTTCTGCAAAATTTCCCGAATTTTAACAGTGTAATTCTGAAATAAACTACTGTCTGACCACCGAGGAGACAGAAAGGCTAACATCGTGTTTACTGTGGAAATGGAAGCAATTATTAGCTTTAAGGGATCATACCATCAAATTTTCCTTTCCTCCCCCTCATTAAGATAGACTCATTTTAGTTGGACGTTTGCTAATTCCATAGCAACAGGGCAGACAGTAGAAAGAATTTTAACTTTAAAAACATTCATTATTATTCTATTAAATCAAAACCACATGAATTTTATACTTACTAGACGGATTAAAGACTTTCCTTGGCCCGTTTGTCAGGAAACTTGGATGGACGGGCTTCACTCTACTAAGAGGATCGCCGCCCGTCTTCATGGGCAAGAAAGCTGCTGGTCGCTTCAAGGCAGATGCGTTTGTTTGTTGAGCAGGGCTTGTTGCTTGCTGAGAAGGATTTCGCTGATTGCTCATTGGCTGGAAATGAGGAACGTGGTTTTGAGCCACTGTGTTTGGATGAGAAGGGTTCTGAGCTGGTTTCTGTTGAGCGTTGAAACCTGGTCTTTGAGGTTGCTTTTCGTAGAAAGCCGTCCTTTGCGTTTCTGCAAAAAAAATTCGTTATACTGATGAGTTACAAGCAATATACAAGCAATTCGGAAAAATCAATATTGTGATATGATACTGACAGAAACTAAAAGTAAATGGCAGTAGTACACAAATGTCCTACGTAATTTGCGATCCAAGTACTGTTAGGGTTTTTATATTTTGATTTATCATAAATTACATACTACATAAGCTCTGAAGTAAGGTAAATTCAGTTTCTATACGATAATTCGGATATATTGTGAGCCACAAAGACGAAAACCGTTATGCAGATACAAAAAAAAGTATAAAATTTACCTTGATGCCTAGAATCGTTATTTGGTTCATCATCTTCTTCAGTTCCTGTAATCATTTGCAACGTATGGAAAAATTTGGACGGGATAGCTTTGCTATCTCTGATTCCCGTAAACCTCATTTCTTCTTGGTGGCCTTTTTTCCGATCTAAAGTCAAAAGAAAATATTAACATTTACTTATCTGTAGTTTGGTTATGTTTTAATGAATAAATATGATTTGAATTGCTAAAATGTTAATGGTAGTTGACATTTACTTCAACCAATTGACATTTTTTTCATAAAATTAGGAAACAGTTGTATCAATATCACAGGCAGAAAAAGTGTTCATGATTTTTTAAACTAAAGAAAGTTCTCTTAAATAGTTTGTTAGTAAATTATTAACCAATAATTTTAAAAAAGGTATTTCTAAAAAAAAAATATATCAAAACATTTTATATCTCGTACAACTGTTGAAAACTCAAAAGTACTTCACGAAAGTTAAAGAGAAAGTAAGTTGCACTTGATTGCGTAACTTTTTGAAAAGTATGTCATAAATATAATGTCAGTTCAGAGATTTGAGCCAATGGTTGGCGAGAATCTCGTAGAACTCCAACTTAAATTATTGACTAGATTTATGTAGGAAACTCATACAAAACTCTTTTTTGCATCTGTTCACAGCACCGCGACAATTAATGGGCAATAAATGAACTAATCGTTTTAAAATTACGAATGACGTTTGAATTGCAGTTCACTGCACAAAATTTTATTATTTCACTCATCTAAAACGTGCCAAGGAGCAGGGTTTGTCGATATATACTAAGCAATATATATCATGGTATATATCACGATATATATCCGATATTTATTTTGAAAATATCATGATATTTTGATATTTTTTATATTTATTTTTCGAACCACGATACTTTCAATATAAAAATTATATTCATCGTATTAATAGTGTTCATTTATTATTTAAACAACCATAAAGTGATACAATATTTATATATTTTAATTGATCATTATTATAATATAGTGTAGCAATATAATATTTCTGTATTGTTTTATACTTCTAGAACTATTAGGAATGTAATAATTTTATTGATTAATACTGCGTAGTTAAATAATTAAACATTAATTTCAAGTTTATATTACAATAATGATGTAAGGAAAAAAATGATTTGAGTATGCATTTACTATTTGAAAACTTTTTACATTGATGGAAAATATCGGATAGATGTCGAAATATCCGATATCTATCAAAAATCTGGAATATTTTCAAAAATTTGATATTTTCGAGTCATGCTAAGAAGCATTTTCGTCCCTCCAGCAAAATCCTAGCAATACCTCTGACAATAGATACAACATATTTTTACAAAAAGATAATAGTGAAAAAAATCACATTGTGAATTTGCGGTTTGTGTTACAATTCTACCAGAAAGTAAATTTTTGGTCTCCATGTAAGGCACGAGAAAAGGAATCATTTTGCATGCACATCACCAATTTAAAAGTTTACTTAATTTCAATCGTTTTTATTAATGACATTTCACAATCATACTCTTACAGATTAGTACAGCTAATTAGAGAGTTAAGGTAGTTCATATTTTCATATCTTAAATGATCAAAAAGTCTACTTTTTTTCAATATTTCATCCTTGTTATACATGACTATCTGCAATAAAAAAATTATTGGTTTGTGTAATTCTTTTTTATGATTATCAAACATGCAATATTTTACTATCTTTAATTGAGAACATCTGTCATTTTTCTGATAAATGATTGTACCTCTTTAGTGCAGTATAACACGACCGACGAAGCAATTATAAATATTATACTTTAATTATTTTTTGATCTGTTAGTGATTATCAATCATTAGCTCACGTTAAAAATGTCTCTTAGGAATAGAAGAATAGGATGAATGAGAAATTGTACTTCAAATAAGTAACTTTTATGATCAATTGTTTAACAGTTTTAAGAACATGACAGTAGAATTTTATTTTCTCCAAAAAAAAAAAAAAATCACATGTATAGCAAAAAAAGTATGAGTCAAAACTTTAATTCAAGAATTAAGAGTCATTTAAAAGGAGCATTTTTTCGAATATAAAAGAAAAGAAACTTTTTAATATCTGGCTGGTTTCATGTAAAGGGCCGTGATAGCCCAATCGGTAAGGCGTCGGACTCGTGACCGGAGGGACCCGGGTTCGATCCCAGCCGATCAAAGATCCAACGTCTTGATTAATGGTGGCTGGGGAACATTAAAAATGTCGTGGTCACAAAGTCCTCCATGTGAAACGATACCTCTGGGGGTGCTGGCCCAAGGGTTTGCTCGACTCTTGGTTCTGGTTCAAATAAGAACAGAGCGCTCTTCAGGGCCCTATCCCGGTTAAACCACTAGTTGTGGTAGGTAGGGGGGACCCTGGAGTGTGTGAAGTGAAGAAGTGGTTTCATGTAAACAATGTATCATGTACACTTTCCATTCAGAAATTGGCAGTTTCATTTTGAAAAAGCATTAATTGATGCAGAAAACAGCTTGCAAAGACTCCAAATATGTTAAATCCTTGTTTCGTTGCATGAATTGTATGAAGAACAAAGACTCTACTTCTATAAAATAAAGTTAAATTTTGAAGCTTTCCAAAAACAGTATTTATAATAGTATAAATTCGCAAAGAGAACAGCTTTCATTTCAATTCTTCAAATTCTCTAATTTTTTTTTTTTCTACATATCTGAGTACAGAATTTGAATTTTTCACTTCCAATTATTTATTCGGCCATTTGAGACAAATAAGGCTTTTGAAATAATAAAAAAAAAAGTTTTCATTACTTTGAAAAAAGAAAAATTTTTGCCAAAATTTTTTCAAAACTTCTTACCATTGTTATTCGGCTCTTCTTCTGTGTCAGTGATGATCTGCAGAACTTTAAAAGCCTTCGATTGTGCTACACCACGATTCGGGTCCATGTCTTTTTCGTCGAACTTGAATGTGTGATTCCTAGGTAATGTAGCTGAACGTGAAGCAGCAGAAAGACTAAACAAAATAAGAAAGTTTTGAAATGAGTTATTTTTTCTGCAGAAAAACAAATAGTTAATAATGCTCAGATGCAAGATTCGTAACATTAAATGCATCGGAATCTAATTACTGGGGTATAGCGGGTTCAGGGACGTCAGTGGAGGGGGGAGGGGTTGGACCTCCCTAAATTTTATTGAAAATCAAAAGTGAGATTGCTTTTCTTTTCTTGCGTATATAAAATGTAGTTGAGTAGGCCACTTGTATTTTTTTCTATTGCAGTATTTCAATTCATATTGCTATTGAAAGAAAGCGCATGTTATGCGACTACATTTAGTCACATAAATTGTACGTACTCGTTAAAAAAAACTTATGTCTGCAATTCTATTCAATATACAATATTGCTTCATAAGAAGAAGTATCAAACTACAAAAAATATTTGTTAAATAAAAAAGATAGATTTGAAATTATTTCTGTAAGAATAATGACAATTATTTCGTCCTTCTAAATATCAAAATTCAGACTTCTCCGAATCTTAGTACCCAGCTACGTGATGCCTAAGAAATCAGAAAGTAAAATTTATCGAAGTGCTAAAGAATATCATAATTGGAGGATGAAGTGGCTAAGTTACATTTTAAAAAATGAACACTCTATCCAACGGTAAGCAATGGATTGGATACAGGTAAGCAAATAAAACTTGGTACATCAAACAGTAGATGTCAACAGACCAATTTCATTCGCACTCTAATGAGAAAAATAGAAAACAAAAAAAAAAAAAATGCAACAACTGCAACAATAAAACTTTAAACTTTAATTACTCGGAATTTCTGTTTTGTTACTTAACCCCTTCAATTGCGGAACCAATGTCTATTACCATCGTTTGAATTTTGTCCCTTAGAAATGCGATGTAACATAATAAACAAAGTCTGTTTTATGTCAAAAACGTGAGGAAGAACTTACGAGCGTGATACTAATATAAGGGCGGTTTAAAAATGATGTCACTTTTTTTTCCAACATAGTTGAACCCCCACCCTCCTTTGTCATAAAGTGTCACACTTGAGCTTACCCTTTTTTCTCCTCTCGTCCCATTTTACGCTTTATGGTAAGACATACATGAAATTTAAACTTACAGTTAGAAAAATGTTTCTCTTTTACCAAATGTGTGATGTCACTCTTCTTGTTACTAAAGAAGGTTTAAATTATGTTTTAACATAATAATTAAGGCCTTTGAATTAATCCAGACGAAAAATAAATACCATAGAACATATGGTTTCAGTCCCCTCTCTGAGACGCATACAGAAGAAATACGAATTCCGAACTGAACTTACTTTAGCTTTGGAAAAGTGAATGAACGAATTCAAATGTATCATAACCTGATTAAAAGTTCTGCGGAAAACTCAAAGCAAATGCTTTCAGTGAAACATAAGCATACTGTAACAGACCTTTGGTTTTTAAAGCAGAATTGAAAAACTATTACCAAGTATATTTTTTGCTAGACGTACTTATGGTTGACATCAGCTTCCAATTTATAATTTTCTTTATTATACCTACCTGAGACTGTTTTGAGTTGTTTTAGTTTGTATAAATGCTTTTAATGGTTGTTGATCGTTGACGACAAGGCCGTAACTAGGCCTTAGTTTCGGGGAGGGTTTATACCAAACCTATTTCTCGGGAAATCTATAAAGTCAATCAAATTTGATTTCATGTTCTCTATATTCTGATGATTTTTGTTACAATAGATGTTAAAAGGGAACATGTAAAAAAAAAAAAGAATCATCTTTTCAAAGAAGAAAAAAAATTTGGAGGGGTGAGTTTACTCATATATGCGCATTAGAAGGAGTACTTTTGAAATTTTTATCTTACGGATACTTATAAGACGCGTTAAATATAGAGTTTAATACTTACAATTTGAAGAGATTTTTTTTTAGGTGGTATTAAGCATTCTAAGGAAAAGGTGTATTGTTAAGAAATTATGTTTGCAATAACTACAATAAAAACGAATACTGCAGAAAAAACACTTAATTTGTGCAATTGTTCAATTTTACTAATTTCATTTTTTAAATGCAGTTTCAAAGTAAATAAGAATATTGAAATAAAATAGCAATGATAATTTTTTCAGTGAGAAACTATGAAAAGCATTTTTGCAATAGTTTTTTGAAAAGTTTCGGAGGGGGTTTGAACCCTAAAAACCCACCCCTTAAATAGGGTACTGGTTGAGAATATGCTGTAATACGATGTCGTTTACGAGCTAACAAACTATACATTAAAATATTCAAAAGGTAGACGTGGTGTTTTAAAAACGTCCACGAAGTCAATAATTGATTCTACAGGGTGCCCACAAATAACTGACGGCTTAAAAAATTTATTACTGTAACACAAATTTTTCTATAATGATAAAATAAATGTTAAATGAAAGTAACATCATTGTTAATCAATGTTTAAGTAATAGTTTCTATTCTCGTACCTTTAACTGTAATCACAGATGGCAATCTTTTTGGAAAGGCTTCTGCAGCGGCATGCACCTACAGAGGCACTCGTTCACGGGCACATTTTATTAATTTTTTGATTCGTACACTTCGCTTTTTTCAACCACTATGCCTTACTTCTACACTACCTGTTTCTATAAACAATTTTAATGTTCTTTCAATTAATCTCTCTGACAGATTTAAATACTTCATTTTTTTAATCACAATTCCCTTTACCTTTTAAATACAATTCGAGAATTAAACGGCGTTTAGCATCCATCTTTATAATGCAAATAATAAAACAGATTTTAATTCAAAAAAAGTCTGCACTATTTCTCATAGAGTTAAACTAAAACTATTAAGTGTTGCCAACACTAAAAACATCTTGAATGTAAATTACGCACAAATAGATTTTGCCATCAGTTTTTTGTGGGCACCCTGTAGAATAAAACAGTCCTTTGAAACCATTATCCACTCCCTCCTTCAACTTGGAGTACCACCGCAATTGAAGTCCTCCATAGACATCATGCTCTAGAACTAGCAGATTTGTCAACAAGACTTGTGGAGAAATTTAAAGTTTTTGCACTATGCACCTTAATAGACACGACAGCAACAACATAAGAAATCCAAAAACCAAATCAGTATTACCTTTTGTCAGCAGCAACCAATTCTGCCTGGACTTCCAGGGCTTCTAGAGCATTTTCCATGGAATACATATCCAGAGGAGAATTGTATGTCGGCATCACAATCACCTGTTTCGGAGGTTCGAATTTCGGCGAATTGTCGACGGGACTTGAGCAACTTTCTGTGGAAGACATGCGTTCTTCGGAATATTTCTTCTTGCGTTCCATGCGTTTTTGGAGTCTGGCATTTAGAACTTCTGACAGGTTCACACCACCAGGGGTGTAGGTGAATGGCTTCTTTTCTCGTTTGAGGGAAGTGAGTAAAGCTGCCGGTAAATTGACATACTGGTTTGCCATGATCTGAGGTTCAGGAGACGATGAACAATTGTTCTAAAATGAGAGAACTTTAGTTTACTTCCAAATGTTTCTATTACTTTTTTTAAACTTAAAATCATCAATGAATTGGGCGAAACTTTTGTTCACATATTACTGCAATTACAGTCGAGACACTTATAACGAGGCCTAATTTAACGGGAACCCAAATTTGACGAGGAAATCCGAAACGCTAATCTAGCTCAATGTTAAAACTGTGAGAGTACATCTCGTTTTTAACGAGTAAATTCCACTTAAAGCAAGCAATATTTTTATCCAAAGAGTTACCTCCCATAAGCCAGGTCTAAAGCAGAACTGAGACAATTTCACCCACAGCTCGGTCATGACATCCTGAGACTGCAGTTTCGTCCTTATTCTGGACTCCTCAGTCAGCAATAGCCAATAACCGAGCTGGAGGCAAAGATCTCATTGTAGCTAAGATAGCCAATAAAATGGTAGATAAAATGAATTTATCTTACCAGCGATCGTCCGCGAACCATGGTGCGGTTCAACTCGAAATTTGAAGGCAAAAGCAGGATAATAGGCAAAGAGTTACCATCCATAAGCTATGACCGAGTTGTGGATGTAATTGCTTCAATATTTTTTGATTCAAAAATTTTTATGACCTTCCAGCTCAGCTTATCTTTTGTTGAAAAAAATCCTCTAGGGCTCTTAGGTCAACCAAAACTAATGGTGAATCATAAACCCTGAGAATTATAACATATGATGAACTATAACTCCTGAGAGGGTGAAATTTGTCATACTAAATTTTTGGTTTGTATAGTAGGAAACAGTTGAAAATTGCATATTTACTGATGCCAGAGTTATCAGTTTCGAGAAACTTACTTCCGAGCATATTGCAGCTCAAATTCAAGTTAAGAAGATGAAAAAAAGTAATGAAAGCGACGACTTTTATGACAAATGTGAAAAATTTCAAGCTGAGCCACTTAACATGCTCTCTGCTTTTTACATGTAAAAAAAATTCTAACTTGTGTTGAAACTATGAGAAGAAATGGCGATGTTTTCTGGCCATGAGTGTTTAACAAAAAACAATACCACAAAAACAAGAGAATGAGACAGTTCAAAACAAATTAACCAATTTCTTTGGCACCGTACAGAATTAAAAAAACCAAAAAATGCGAGTATGTAAGAACTTGTATTATTTTTTTCAGCAACTTTTTTGGACAAGGAAATTATAACAAGCAAATTTCACTGTCTTTTCGCACTCGTTATAAGCAAGTTGTAAAATTACTT
>JAXGGA010015016.1:0-30391 GCA_038373865.1 Uloborus plumipes | reverse complement strand
CAAAAGGTAATGAACTAAATTTTGTTGCTTAGGAAATCGCACACGTTATGTATGATTCCTTAAGAAAACTTCGTCATTACCTATTACTTTCTAACGACATATCGTCGCTTTGGAAAAATAACGCTGCAACTCAAAAAAGCCCATTTTTCAGGAGAGCAATTTTTAACTTTTCAGAAACTTCTATCGCGCTTGTGCTCAAAACTATTGCGACTATTTTAATGAAACTAGCATTAAAAAAACCGCATTTTAATCTCTTTTCTAATGTAGCATGATTGACTTCAATGGCATTTTAACTAATGACGTCATTGCAAAAAGAGTGAAGGTAGTTTGAGTTACATCAGTGTTATCCAAAAATTGCTCCCTAGCAGATATTTTTGACGCTTTTGAGTTGTAACCTTGTTCATCATAAAGAGCGATTTTTTCTGAAAATGATATAAAAATGTCATTTTTTCGATTTTTTTGAGTTGCAGCGTTATTCTTCCAAAGCGACGATATGTGAACGTCACGTGCGGGACAGCTTGTCTACTTTTCGTGGAATGCCCATATACCTAATTTTTTAAAGGATTTAAATTATTTCTCTACAAATGAGAGGTGTTTATTGACATTGAAACCTTAGCAATCAAAATCTGCTATTTGCTAAATGAACAGAGCAAAAAAATTAACTAGTCAGTGCATAATAAGGCCTGTTACGAGAGGTTGGCTTTGCATGTCCCGCACGTGACGCATACAATTGAATTAACTTTTAATGAACAAAAATATTCGATAAAAATACAACTGTGTCAATTGCCTCTTTGCATCCAATGTAAACGCTAAAAAATGTGTTTACTCCTGTTTCGTTAAAATATTAGGATCTGTAGCGAAATTTTGAGGAATTATTGAGTCTGATTTATCCCGCACGTGACGGTGGAATGGCCCTGCTGCAGGTTTTGCACTAAGGTTGTTTTCTCCACAAATCCCTTGTCCCAAGTTCCTTTTGCTTGCAGAGTTCCGTTCGTCGCTTTTTGAGACCAGAAACTTTAATTAAACACCTAGAATTTAACTCAAAGCTCCAAATTAGACACTGAAAAGTTTTCAATCATACTTAGGCTTTTTTTCCCACTATGACATCCAGGATAAATTGTTAAAAGTAATTTCAAAATGCAAACGATTTCTTCTTTTAAAAGTCATTTGCTTTTGCATATTTTACAGACATTATACTATTATTGGCAATGTGCCGCATTTCTATTTATTTTCTTATATATTCGAAGTTTGATTATTAAAAAATGGCTCGTAATATGTCTATTTTTACGCCTAATACATTATTCTGGCGTTATCAATACGCCTAGATTTAAATTCTTTTTTCTTACACTGCTCTTCACGATTTTCTGCTTTGGACCAGTTCCTGGCGATAGTTATTTAGATTCCCGATGTGTACTCAATGCAAATTGTGACAAAATATTTAAAAAGATAAAAACAAAGCATGACAATTCGAATGTTAACCCATTAATGCCCGACATTTTTTTCCAAAGATATTTTATATACTGGTTACAAACAGTGTTTAATGGACAGGAAAAATAATAAAAAAAATATTATGTAAAAAATAATTTTTTTATTAAGGAAAGAAAAATCGTCCCTTAAAAGTTACGATAGACCCCAGAGGGTACATACTTTTTTTACTAAATTTTTTTCTGCCTACGATATAATATTTAAAAAGACATTTTATAAGAAGAAATAAAATCAGCAATTAACATAAACTGGGAAGCTGGGAATAACTTTGAAAACTTAGCTTTTTTTCTTGAGATTGTGAACGATGTCATTTTTGATAAAGATCATATTAAAACTGCTACAGAACACACTTTACAATGGTTATGTGCTGCAATCTGTTAATAACGAATTGAAACAATACCAAGGTACTGATTGAACACTATTATTTGGTTGAAATGTTCATTTTGGGGAAATTCAGACCCTTTTTTAAACCGTCCCTAAAAAGGGACGCTAGGCATTAATGGGTTAAAGCCGGGGAAAGAAGGGGTGTAGGGATTACCCTTTATGGTAATGATGGGCTTGCATGCGGCTCTCCAATTCACTTGAACACACTTGAACACCAATGACCCTTCACTGAAAAAGGTTTTCAGGGAAGGGCCGCACACAGGGCCCTACTGTACAGCTAAGCTATCATTGCATATATTAATATAAATTTTATTGGAACTCAGCGTAAGGGTAAAATAAGAGATACTGTGAAAAAAGTCTGAGATGTTTTTTTCTTTCATCATTATGAGAAAAAATAATGTACTGAAAAATTACGAATCCTCTAGTTGATTATAGACCATGACTGTGGATTGACCCAAATACATTCCTGAACGTTTGTCACTTTGGTCAGAAAAAAATTATCACAAAGAGTAAATCTTAATCCCATCGCCTTTTCTTTTGTTTGTCATCGCAATACTTGGCTAAATGTTTTCAGCGCATCAGACTTTATAATAATAATTCTTCCCCTTCAAAGACATTGTTATTCCAAAACTTCGGTCTCAAGGATATTCCATGTCGGCACGCAGTAAATTCTCGGCCAATGCCACCGACATTTGTCGCATATTCTTTTTTGTGATCACCCTCTTCTTCAGTGACCTGGATTGGGCTTCTTTGAGTTTTCCTTCCTTTTCAATTTCTCTCTTTTCTTCGAGATCACTCAAGCCAGGAGTTTGATTTTTATTTGTCGTGTCCATCCCATTGACCCAGTTACGAGACCGAGTATAAATTTAGCAGGATATTTCCCTAAATCTTGTTTTTCTTCACCTCGTGCGTGAAAAAAATCGTCTGGTATTTTATTATTTTTTTAATTTTATTTTTGAAAAAAAAAAAAAAAAAGGGGGGGGGGGACTCCTTAGTTCCAGTTGTCAGAAAGTAGCCATATAGTATTATTAGACCGTATTGTGGTTGTGTTCTTGTGCCAGCTTAGCTTGACAATTCGGGGCGCGCTGCTTACCCTCTCCAACCGTAAATACCGTCATCTGGTGTAAAGTCCGACTTCCACAATACACACACATGCTACGGGGACCCGTTTATAGGGTGGGCATCCATTTACAGCACACTAAATCATTCACGCAAGAAAATGACAAGGACGGGAGAGAGAAACTACATCCATGCCCGAGCCAGGATTCGAACTCGGGACCACACCACCACTGTCACTCAAGACCGTGCGCAAATTTTTATTGATGTGGCTCCGTGAGCTATGACTTCAGTTACATCTGCAGCCGTTCATTATTCAAAATTCGTTAATTTTATCGTTTTTTTTACACTTTTTACCCATTAATGCTTGACATTTTTTCGAAAAGATATTTGTACCGTTAGATCCAAAGATTCCAACGTTTATGTGCTGCAATCTGTTAATGAATTGAAACAATACCAAAGTAATAATTGAACACTATTATTTTTTTTTTTAAATGCTCATTTTTGGAAAATTGAGACACTTTTTGGACCGTCCCTAAAAAGGACGCTAGGCATTTAAACAAATTCATTTAAAATAATAATCTTTAGTTCTAAGGTTGCCAGCGGTTCGCACACTTTTTAGCCACGAGATTCTTAGTGCTTCCCATTCACTTCAAAGAACCGCTTTCTAATCAATTGCTCACGACTAAGTGGTGTCGATCAGAAAGCCAAATGCTAATCATTCGCTATCATAATTACTTTCTACTAGAAAGGAGAAATTCGCAGAGGAAATTTGATTTTGGATGCCGCGTAACACACTTTGGGAACCGCTGCATGTATATATGGTATCACTCTTGGAGCGTATGCAAAATTTTGGCATTACTGGAACTAAGGATTCTAATTTCTTATTGAATGAGCGATGCAATTCGGTAATTTTATTCCATGAAAAAGGGCCGCCGGCAGCTGAAGAGATTAACTCAGATCAGCACATTTTTGCACACATACTAACAATCTAAGACAACTTTTCCGCAGTGTTTAAAATTTGATTTAAAAACAAGTGTTTTTCGAAGCACCTTAGTATTGTGCTGTCATGAGAAAGAAAGCCCTGTCTTCAAGGGTATGTTGGGGAAAACCACAAGACATACATTTTTAGCATTCATGTATGCTAATTGGCTATTATGTTACAAAAATGTTTCTTTTATAAATATGACATTAAATAGATAACAAAAAAAAATCTCTTAAAATGAATTGAAGCAAAATTCGGACGTGGGCCTTTTAAATGACAGCAGTCAGCCCCGGGAAAATACGAAATGACGGGCCCACGGAGAGGCGTTCTACGGATTGGAAACCACAAAATAAGGTGTGAAAACCGAAAAACATGCAACTTAATTCACACGTAATTACCTCATTTGTGTTGCTTTTTTTTTTAAATTCATTTCAGTGAGCCTGATGGTGCAGTGAAGCCTGCTTCCTTTGCTTTGTTTTTACGTTGGAATTGCAGTCAACTTTGCCGAGACACACGGCATCCAGTTGCGTTTTTTTTCTTTCTTTTCATTTTTTAACTATAAATAGAGTAGGTCAGTAAGGAGACACGCATATCGCTGGGAGATTGCTATTTTTCTGGAACAGCTTCACATTCGTAGACTGAAGAAAACGGGCAAACTCTATTAAACCGTACGTCGCGTAATCCGCACGATCATTTAAGTGTACTTACCGTGTGAATAAGAAACAAGCTATCGCAAAAAATGTATTTTGTGCCCCATATTTTGTATTTTTATCTCATAGATATCATGCTTTAATCTCTTGAATTCAAAATACAGTTTTTATAGAGTACTGATTATTACCCTGACTCAATTAATAGCTTATTCTGTTTAATTCGGACTAATTAGTTCTCCTGCTAGTTCGGATTAATTGCGGGGACGTCATTTCGAATTTTTCCAGGAGGGGGAGCAAAGGGTGCATACACAATGTAAAATGTACCAAAAAGTGGCAAAAACCACGCCCACTCATATGCCAATGCATTGATTTTCCAAAGTCGGGGGGGAGGGGCAATTGCCCCCCCCCCTGCCCCCCCAAATAACGGGCCTGATTAATTGGGTTCTACTGTGTATTAGAATTGCGATTTCTTCTTTTTTGTTTGGTTATTTAAACCGTCATTAATCCGAACTCTACTAAACCATACGTGGTGTAATTCGGACAAGTGTACACACTGTATAAATAAAAGGCAAATTATTACAATTATGTATTTTTGTGGTTCTGTATTTTTCTAACTTTCACTTATTCAGTATAATATTTCATTCTCTTGAATTCAAAATACACAATTCTTGCGGTATACAGTAGTTTCTTGATGCATCTGGGCTCCATTTAAAGGTTATTTTGTTTAACCCGGTTTTTCATTCATTCTGACATCTGACTACTTAGTTTCCCTATTAATGAGGTTCTATTATACTAAAATGTCGGTTTTCTTTTTCAGATACACAACTTGCCACTCCAAAGTGAATAATTTCGCATCATTCGAATACGGACTATTAATTGATTGATCCTTCTAAATTCAGCCATTTCGCCGGCCCTATCCGCGGCACATTTTCCGCGCCTCGACGCGTTCTCTCTCTCTCTCCCAGTAAACGGGCGAACCGTTGTCCGTTATATTGGTCTATTCTCGTGATGCGAGGTCGGAGTCAGCCGTTCACCCCAGACTGGAATTGAAAAGAAATTCGTTTCTTTTTTATTTGACTTTTCTTTTTGTTATGAAACTGCAATTCGTGTTCGAATTGACGAACTGTTTTTTTAGAACGATGAGTGCTGTAGAGCTCCGATTGTCTGGGTTCCAGCAAGGACGGATTACAAGGGAGGGGCGATGGGTCGCCCCCATCGCCCCTCCCTTGAGGGATTCACCGTTGGCAAATTTTCACTATTGAGGCCCGAAAAAAAAAGCGTTTCTAGACTCTCTTTGATGCTAGCAGAAGGATGTTTATGGGTCTCTTCAGGATAAGAGATACGTTTCGTTATTAAAGTCCAAAACATATGAGGCCAACATCTGTAGACCAAGATGTGTAGTAAAGGATACGTGATAAAATCAACTGCCCCTGCCTTGAAATATTTCTAGATCCGACCTTGATGTCCAGTTAACTAGATCAATCAAGGACCATGATGTTCCCTACCCCCCTCCTTTCTCCAAGGGCGGATCCAAAAATGTTCCAATGGAGGGGCGATTGATTTTTTCCTCCACTTGACCATTTTTTTGACATGCATCCTTGTTGACACGTGTTGATTACAAGTGTTTTGGTCTTCCGTTTCGAAAAAATTCCAGAACAGAGCCCCGAATCCTCACTCTTTCACCCTTAATACCATCAAAGATCAACTAAAATTGCCTTTTTTGAACTTCAAAATCTAGATACTGCTGGGGAAGAGTTCCTCAAGGGAAGGATGATCGCCCCCATCGCCCCTCCCTTGTATCCGCCCTTGCCTTTCTCCTTTCTTTCGTCGTCTTCATTCTTTTTCTTTTAGCCGCCTTCTCAAAAAGGAGGAAAAAAAAACTAGCTTAGCGACGAAGGATGGGGCGCTTTTGAATCTTGATTTTAACATTAACAAATCCTGATATCATGGTAGTTTATATGCCCCCCCCCCCCCATCAAGATAATTCTGGTTGCTCTAGTTGACTTTACAGGGCAGCGCTGGCAAACTTTTTTCTGAAATTGGGCAAGTTCAGATGTATCTTTCTGAGTGAAAAGAGTGCCAGTATTTTAGAGGTACTGAAATTTTTTTCACCAAAAAACATTTATTTCGTGGATAATTTTGCATGCTAATGTTAAGAAATAATGAAGCTTTAAGAAATTGCTTTACTTATTCCGCTGGCGATTTTTTTTAGTGATCATAGTTTATTTTTTTGTACTTAAGTGTCGTGATTTCATTTTTATAGCGGTTTAGTTTTGTAGTCATTTTTAGTGGAACGTGAATCTTTTTCAATCTAATGGCATATTTGATTCAGTCTTAGACAAGATTTACAATTCAAAAAATAAGCTACAAGGGATGAACTGCAGTCTGGTCAGTGGTTGCTGAAAGAGGCAAAACTAAGACCCACCCTCTCCAACTCTTCAATCAGAAGCCGTATCCGTGCATTACTAAAATATTTTACCTTTTTGATTAATTTCTTAACCGTTTCATGCGCGGTAGTTGCGCCGCGAAACCACCAATTTAAAAAAAAAATCCATTTTTTTTTTTTTGAATTAAAACCACTTGGGTTCTTTTCTTTCCAGTTTAATGAGCACAAATATGTTGCAGAACAGCAAAACTACCTGTTGCCTCAATTTCTTGTCCAACTCATTCCAAATTTTGAAATCTAAAATGGAAATTTTTAATTTTTTTAGAACTGAAACAGCAAACGCAATTGTCTTTATTTTGCCTGAGTTATTTAATTATGTTTTTGCAAATGATATAGATTCCTTTTTCATGCATTAACCCGTTTTTTCGAGTGTAAAATCTATGTCTGGATGATCAATTAAACCCACTCATAGTGCTCTTTTATGATATTTCAGAAAATTTAAGGTCTTACAAACAATTAAAACACTGCATGGCAAAGTACTCAAGCTCCAGAACTGCAAATAATGTATCCCCAAATGAGTCATTTCTATGCAAATTTTGACCAAACATGGCGGCAAATGCTAAGGTTGCCATACATACGTGTATTATCGCCAAACTATTGAATCGCTCGTTTCCAACAGCGATAAGTTCATTGCATCGCCAATGTGCCCCTGTTGTGCTCTTTAATTTCTGAAATTTAAAAATTTGAATTTAATTTCAGCTTCTGGGTGGCATTGTGCTGGGAACAATGATGTGGGTCTTGGCTACAACTCCCACGGTTAAGAGCTTTTTCACGGGTAGCTTGGTAAGTTTCATTATTTAACAGAAAGCAACTTTTGCTCATAACTGCATTGTGCATTCAATGTAATATTTAATTCTATCATGTTTATTTTCCAGATATTCACCTATATAGTTTTATGTGTGGGCTCTCTACTATTTATAAATGGTATGTATATGCTGTGTGTTGATTTTCATGTAGTAATTTTGTAAAATTCTTATATATACGCTGCAAAAAATTAATGTTGTTTTTACAGTATGATACAACTAATTTTATAGCAATTTTACAGTAATAAACTAAAATTGCTAGTTTTAGTTCCTTACTGTGCATTTTACAGTTTTGAACTAAAACCTGTGCTGCCGATATTATACTCCTGTTTTTACAGTAGAATACAGCTAATTTATGGTAAGAAACTGTAAAATTGCTAGTCTTGTATTTTTTATTACTGTGCATTTTGCAGTTTTAACTGAAACTTCTGCTTTTTAGTACTGTACTGTAAAAACAAAAGTTTATTTTTTGCAGTGTTTAAAATATTCAGCTTTTCCATATTTTGTGATTAAGGTGAAAATGTAAAATTAACTGCAATGAATTGCAATTTTGAAAAAAAAAAAAATAAATAAATAAACTGAAAACTACAGACACATGATGTTTTAAGAGTACAGGGTTCTTCTTCTCTCTCTCTCTCTTTCTTTTGAATGCAAAAACATGTGTGATTTAGTCAACGTGAAGACATCCATCAGGAGCTAGGTGATTGTTTTGGTTGAGGTACCATTAGTCATTGTGCAAAGAATTTAATTTTTAGTGCTGATTGCTTGTTACCAAAGGTGACAAGTGTTTTTTTTTTTTTTTTTGACAAATCATCTCATGTTGATAAAACTGCCTTTATTTCTTCTGCTCCATTTCGGATATTCCTAAAAATCCCGCTGATGAGTTCAAAGCTGTTTCTTCTGTTCTGTCTGTTAGTGTTGTCTTCACATCACAATCTTACATCTATTTGCATTGAAAAGGGGCTCCTTATAAATCTGAAACATGTGTCTGCATTATGATGTTGCTTGTTTTATTTTTACTTCTTAGCAGAAAGTTATTTATTTATTGTTTTGAAACTTGTTTGATTTTTAAGTATAATGTTGGGTTTTGTTTTATATTTTTGTTTTTTAAAGGACACAAAAAAACTTCAAACTTTATATTAACCTTTAGGAGCCGGGCGGTACACATGCTGTACCGTAACTATTTTTTTTTAGAGGACGGGGTTGCGATTTTCACTCGAACCCTTTGGAGCCGGGGATTTTTTCAAGGTTTCATTCGTCTGGTGCGACAGTTTATACCTTCTCTTTTCAATGGAAAAGAAATCTGTGGTTCAACTGTCGTACTACCTGGGTCGATTTCTGAAAAATTTCTAAAAAACAGTCCGGTTCCAAAAGGTTAAGTTTCACAATTCTGTGCTTTGTTTCCTGGCCCGTCATTTTAAACTTTTTCAGGGGGAGAGGATATAGGGGTATGTACTTAATGTAAATGACACCAAAAAAAATAGCAAAAACTACAGCCACTTATATGTAAATGTAAGTTATTTCACGCATCCAGGGAGGGCAATTGACCCCCCCCCCCCAAATGACGGGCCTGTTTGTTTCCTAAAATATTTTTGGTTTACTTTCCAATTTTTAGTGAAAAATTCACTGTTTTTATTTCTTGCTTAATTTGAGGCAATTTTCCTGAAATTATAAAAAATGTTATTTCTTTAAAATGCATTTTGCTAAAAATATTCAATTCCTATGTACAGGTATAGTGAGACAATAAATCTTAGACTGGGATTCAAGTGAAACAGGGACGATGACAACTCACCAATGCAAACGCAAATTCTCACATTTGGATTCAAGTGAAACGTTACAATCGCTACGAGATGCGATTCTATTGTAATTCGACTGTGTAGCGATTGCAATTTCGGTCTATTGCGATCGCCTCGAGGCGATTGCAATGGTGTTTCACTTGAATTCGGCCCTTAGTCGGTCAAACTGTTCTTTGGCAATCCCAGAATTCCAGTAATAGTCACAACACAACCAAATCTGAAAAATCACCCAAATCAATCACTAAATAATTTGCAGTGAAAATGTTACCATTGTTGTCAAAAATGATTTGACTGAACATGCACGCTCTTAGCGAAGATTTGCGTGTGCTGCTTTCCTTCTGGTGGGAGGTCAATAGTTTTGGGGCCCTTTTATCAGGTTTGGGGTCAAAATGTCGCGGCCGAAATGTCGCGGGCCAAAATGTCGCGGCAAAAATGTCGCCGAGCCAAAATGTCGCGGGCTAAAATGTCGCGGGCCAAAATGTCGCCGGTCCAAAATGTCGCCGAGCCAAAATGTCGCGGGCTAAAATGTCGCGGGCCAAAATGTCGCCGGTCCAAAATGTCGCCGATCCGAAATGTCGCGGGCTAAAATGTCGCGGGCCAAAATGTCGCCGGTCCAAAATAGCGTCTGCCCAAAATGTCGCGGGCCAAAATGTCGTCGGGCCAGAATGTCGCCGGTCAAAAATGTCGCCGGGCCAAAATGTCGCCGGTCAAAAATGTCGCCGGTTAAAAATGTCGCCGGGCCAAAATGTCGCCGGTCAAAAATGTCGCCGGGCCAAAATGTCGCCAGTCAAAAATGTCGCCGGGCCAGAATGTCGCCGGTCCAAAATGTCGCCAGTCCAAAATATCGCCGGGCCAAAATGTCGCCAGTCCAAAATGTCGCCGGGCCAAAATGTCACCGGTCAAAAAGGTCGCCGGGCCAAAATGTCGCCGGTCCAAAATAATGCCGGTCCGAAAGGCCGCCGGTCCAAAATGTTTCCAGTCCAAAATATAGCCGTTCCTAAATGACACTAAGTGCATAGTACAGATTTAATGTTTCCAGCAATTCACAAATTCAATGCAGCTTAATTATGTAGCTCAATTTTACTAATAAGCTTATCACGATATGATAAATACACCTGTTTAGTAACTTTTTTTAAACGTAACAGTTTAGAAAATTAGCTTAATTTATTAACAAAAATGTAACTAAATTGATTTCTTCTAACGCTTAAATTATTTAAGTACCAAAATAATGCCATAGTTTATTCAGGGCTGTACTAGGGCCCAGGGACGCTAAATTTCTTCCTTTTTAATACGCTTTTATTAGTTTCACATGTGGGTTTGTTTGTTTTTTGTTTGTTTGTTTGTAGGTATGTAACTCTGACAAGGGGACCTTACAGGTTGTCACTCACCGATTTTGATGAGTTTTATATATTATGTAGAGGGACCCACCCTAAGTATTTTAGCAAAAGGATATGCCCCAATGCGCCTTAGTTTCCGAGATATAACGATCCAAAGTTCAGCTCGAAGTTATTATAGAGGTACGGTTGAGCAGTGGTCACAACAGCGGCCGTAGCCCAGTGAGCAAGGTCCCCCACTTCGACCGCTGGAGGTCTGGGGATCGAGTCCCGTGACGTATTTTTTTTTCTTTAATATCGAAAAAAATTCGATAGTTAATGGAAAATCGTTTTTTTCTTCATTTTTATTTTATTTATTTATTCATTTAGAAAAGAAATTTTTTTTTTCAATTTTTAATATTGTTAATTCACGGGACTCGATCCCCAGACCTCCAGCGGTCGGAGTGGGGAGACCTTGCTCACTGGGCTACGGCCGCTGTTGCGCCCACTGCTCAACCGTACCTCTGTAACAACTTCGAGCTGAACTTTGGATCGTTATATCTCAAAAACTAAGGCGCATTGAGGAATATATTTTTGCTAAAATACTTAGGGTGGGTCCCTCTACATAATATATAAAACTCATAAAAATCGGTGAGTGATAACCTGTAAGGTCCCCTTGTGAGTCAAAGATAAAATTCACGTTCTTTACAAACGTAAAAGTAATATGTTAAAAACCATTATTATTACTAAAGGCTAAACTATATTGCATGTTGATGCATAATAAGTGCATTTGCCATTAGTTCTGAGTAGGGCATCGATCGTCCACAAAATGCATATTATAAGTGCAAGTAAACTTAGCGGATATTCAACAGTTTTCAAAATCTTCTTTTGAATTTGATTTACTCTAAAAGCGTATTTTTTAGTTTTTTTTAAAGTATATTTAGGATTATTTCTTTTTTTCACACAAAGAAATTAAACAAATAAATTTGCTGTAAAGGCTTTTTTTTGCCTTTTGCAAAAACGGAATACCGTTTAATCACCGCGTAGCCGGCAATTTTCTTCTAGAACATTTTCTTTAAGAGTTATTGGGGACTTTTGAAATCAAATTAGTTCATGTAATTATTGCTTTCTTTGTAACAACTAAGTGGTGGAAGGGGAGGTGAAATTTCAAGAGAAAAAATGGTATTATATTCACCTCCACATTTAAATACTGATTGTAACAAAGGTACAGTACTATGTCTGAGCTGATTAACGCCAGAAATGAATAAGCATCTCTACCTTTAAGATTCTTCTACAAACAAAATTTTGTCTGAATACTTACATTACTTCTTAATATACATCACTCACAAATAATGAAAAATAAAAAGTTCAATTGCTCTGCTTCCTCGATAATGTGGCGTATCTTGTGAAGGCTTCTTATGGGCCAATTTTTATTTGATTTCGTCTGAACCTTCTTCAGACATAGTAATCACGCTATGCTGAAAACGTTCCATTACATTCTTGCATGTAAAAACTTGGAAGAACTAGCGGCAAAAACAAATCAGCACTGAACCACATATTCGTTGGTATATGTATGTACCGAATTTCATTCCAATTTACGCAGTAAGTTTTGTGGTAGAGTCGCCCCAAAAAAATAAACGATAAAATTGAATTCAGCACACATCACAACGTGTAAATTCTTCAAATTGACAATTTTTCACTGATCCAATACTTTCGTTTACACATTTTATGAAGAGGAGAATAAAAACACCTCTATCATTTAAATTATATAGACTTGCTTTCGATCATGTGAGAAATTTTAACAAAAACAAATGTCAAACATTGTATATCTGTCTTATTCATTTCACATTTCTTCAACTTCTTTTTTAACACACAAATTTTCCTTTCGATATCAATTAAACTTGGCTTGAGCTGCTAATCTATTCGTTTTTAAGTTGGTAGATAGCGAGTCACGGTGAAATAAGCTATTGTAAATAAATAACGGACGCTTGTTTGATAACTATTTGTTTCTTGGAAAACGCTCGAAACGGTTACAAGCCGAAAGGGTAATTTTTTTTTTAGTATTTTTCAAAAATTTTAGTCCATTCTATCATTAACGCACACGTTCATCAACAGCAAATAGCAATTTTTTGCTAATTTGGTGTAAAAAAGCATTTTCATATAATTTAATTTTTGGTACTATCAATGTCGGATCTTCTACATTTTTGTCTGACGTCATTTGAACTGGCGACATTTTTGCCCGCGACATTTTTGACCGGCGACATTTTGGACACGCGACATTTTGGACACGCGACATTTTTGACCGACGACATTTTGAACACGCGACATTTTTGACCGGCGACATTTTGGACACGCGACATTTTTGACCGGCGACATTTTGGACACGCGACATTTTTGACCGGCGACATTTTGGACACGCGACATTTTTGACCGGCGACATTTCGGACACGCGACATTTTGGACCGGCGACATTTCGGACACACGACATTTTGGACCGGCGACATTTTGGCCCACGACATTTTGGACCTTCGACATTTTTGCTCGCGACATTTTGGACCGCGACATTTTGGACCGGCGACATTTTGACCAGCGACATTTTAGACCGCGACATTTTGGCCCGGCGACATTTTGGACCGGCGACATTTTGACCAGCGACATTTTAGACCGCGACATTTTGGCCCGGCGACATTTTGGACCGGCGACATTTTGACCCGCGACATTTTGGCTCGCGACATTTTTTCCCGGCGACATTTTGGCCGCGACATTTTGGCCCACGACATTTCGGCCGCGACATTTTGGGCGTATACCCTTTTATCAGGTTATTAAGAGACAGGCTCTTTTGCCAAGCTCAAAAATATAAGTTTTGCCTTTAATTTAAAACGTTTCTGTACTCCCTTTCTCTTATAATTTTCAACTTTGCTTCTGGTTGCTTGGTTGAATTTAACCCACTTAATCTTTTTAATTGTTGTCAAATTAAAAATTTGAGAGTTTCCCTATACCGTCTATTTTTTCTTTCAAACTTGTAATTTAAATTTTATTGGCTATTAATCTATACATAAAGATATAATTAGATCACACAACTCAACCTTTTGACTGTTGTCTTCAAAATATCATATATTTATTTTATTTCATACTTTTTAGTGCAAATCAGGCTGATAGCAATAATTTTTAGATTTAAAAATCACTTTATATATATATACAGGGTGTCCACTCCTATCGTGGACCAATAGCTAATTTCTTAACCGTTAGAGATACGCATATAGTTTATTTAGGAAAAAATCTCCAAATTACGAAAGGAATTTTGGGCCTATTCAATGTTTTTCAAAAAACCAAATTTTGAAAGAGTTACGAAATTTAAATTTTTATACAGCCCCCCAGTCCTATCAATCATATTTAGTAAAACATTCTTGACACTGTAACGTTTAAAACTAAAAAAAATCACTCTTCTACCACAAAAATTGATCGAGTTATGACATTTTGAAAAATCAAGATTTTGCATTATTTCATGACGTCATCGAGAGATCGCTTAAGGGACCGCATGCGAAATCCTTCAAAATCTTGATTTTTCAAAACGTCATAACTCGGTCAATTTTTGTGGTAGAAGAGTGATTTTTTTTTTAGTTTTAAACGTTACAGTGTCAAGAATGTTTTACTAAATATGATTGATAGGACTGGGGGGCTGTATAAAAATTTAAATTTCGTAACTCTTTCAAAATTTGATTTTTTGAAAAACATTGAATAGACCCAAAATTCCTTTCGTAATTTGGAGATTTTTTCCTAAATAAACTATATGCGTATCTCTAACGGTTAAGAAATTAGCTATTGGTCCACGATAGGAGTGGACACCCTGTATATATATATATATATATATATATATATATACAGTGAAATCTGTGTATAACGATACTCAAGGGACCGAGAAAAAATATCGTTATAGACAGATTATCATTATAGACAGTTTGAGCAAACAGCTCAAACTGTTGACTGGGACCAAACCAAAATATCGTAATAGGCAGGTTTATCGTTATATACAGTATCACTATACACAGGTTTCACTGTAATATATATATATATATATATATATATATATATATATATATATATATATATATATATATATATATATATATATTTATATATATATATATATATATATATATATATATATATATATATATGTATATTTTTCACCGCGAGCGTGTTTTGCGCTTGATCTCCATTGCTGTAATACTTTTAACCCTCTCTATGTAGCAACGTAGGTCTCCATCAGAAATAGGTTTAAGTGTGATAATTGAAATGTGATATTTTTTTTTTGTGCTGTTTAACTATTCTGATTAAAACATTTTTTTCTTTAGGTATTTTAGGTTGGATTGGGTCTTATAAGAGAGGAACTTGCCTCATGAAATTTGTGAGTAAAGTTTCTGTATTGTAAAATGATTTCGAAGAACCTACTACTTAATTGCAAAAAAAAATCTCTTTTATCCCTGGAAAACTTCGAATGTATTTCATATGTGTTTAAACCCGAAAAAACAAGAAGCAATTTTGATCCAGTATTATTTTGCTCAGGAGCTTTTTGTAGCTCTGCTCCTGTACATCATTCCTTCTTTTTAAGACATTCAAATAGAGTAGATCGAAATTGTTTGGAGCTACTATTTTCGTATTGCAGTGATGGATGCAGCCAGCTAGTAGTTAAAGTAACTATAATTCTGCTCTCTCTGGAATGTAAAGCGAAGCATACTTTGTGTTGTCTGTTTTAAGGCAATTAAAAGTAATCTCCTGTTTTTCATAATGTTTGACCTCTATAAGACTAGGTAAGGAGGTCACCTTGCTTAAAGTAAAAAAGTACTTCATTAGTAAAAATATTTCTAACTAATTAATAAAGCTTGTGTACTTGCATTGGCATTTCATAGCCCTCGTTTATATATTGCAGGAGTACATCAAAATGCCACTAAATTTAGTAGTTAACTAGGTGACCCGTGCGGAAATCCGCAAAAAAAAAAAAAAAAAAAAAAACTCTAAACTTAAAATTTAATACGACAATTTTTACTGGCTTCATTCTTCATTTGCACAACATCGCCATCTACTGCCGTCGTTCTGACAACTTTTCAGAGATCAAAGACACGTTCACTTTTACAACTACTACAAAAGTGATACCCTATATTAAAATCAAATACCCAAGGCTACTACTAAACTAAATACTAACGTTATCGCAAAACTACCATAGTATTTTGAAACAATAAAAGTTACAATTAAGGTTTACGGAGCTAAGCCTTGGCTTGAAATGTCGCATTTAAAATTGATTTGAACAACAATGCAATGATTTTAACAGTTGAGCAAAAAATTTAACTTTTTCAAACTTCAATCGCTTATAAGTCGCTTAAACGTGGATTTTCGAGATTGTCGTTACGCGGCGCTAGCGGAGAAACGTTCTAAAGAACGCATTTTTTTTTAATCTTTCGAATGAAATCAAAATGGAGACGATACGACAATTATTTCGCTAGATAGAGTCAATTTTGTGCCCAAAAATTGAAGTTCGAATAAAAAACAAACCGACACTTTTTAGAGGGTGGGTCTAATTTTCGTCAATAGCCCGCGGGATAAGCTTCAAAATCATAAATTTTCTTGCAATTCGATAAAGAAATGAGCGAGTTTCGACCGGGTATAGGATTCGGCTTAGAGAAATAATATATGGAGATTAGCTTATGAAGTTATTGCAAAATTTTGCAGCATCTCTGTGAAGGCTTTACTGCTCCCTCAGGAGCTTTGACGCACAGTTCGAGAATTACTAAATTAGACTGAATTTTTAACTTTTTATGACAGATATGTATAAGTTCTGAAGAATGCAGAATTCCCCTCCCCCTTTTTTGTTAGAAATTCAGTCCTGATTTTGAATTAATTCAGTCTTGTAACAATATTTGCATTATGTTTTAGCTTTAAAGAATTTTTATCCTTTCTCAGTATTTATGTGGCATTGTTAAACCTCAGCAATTTGGGATCACTTTGATTTATCTAGCTCAAAGACAGTTGCATTCAAGGCGTAATTTCCACCAAAAAGAGTTAAGGCGCATGATAGTTTTCCACAACTAAACTATCATCATAAATAGCCCCCTAAACTATCATCATAAATATCAACATAAATAGCCTCAGTTTTGCCTAAAATGTTTAAACTTGTATGTAATTGAAAAGATGCAGAAGCTCAGCTCCTGTGAGTTTCTATGCAAATTAAGCCCTGGTTGTATTGATGAGGCAGGGACTGATTTACAGAGCTCAAGGACCTGGGCCCAAAGCCGTTCGAGACTCTCAAAGGTTGGCAGCAAGTTTCAGCTGATGTACATTGTTTAAATTAAAAGTTCCAAAACATAAATTTTTGGACAACGGCAAGTTGAAAATAACCTGAAAGTTTTTTTTGAATACAAAAAAAAAAAACATTTCATTTCGCTAAGTACTACAAAGATGATTCGCAGCTCCAGAGCTCGAATACACCACCTTGCAGGATTTACAAAATCCCTTCTAGAGGTAAAACAGTGCATTCTGCGTTTATGTTTTGGATGTCAAAACAAGTTGGTCTTGATAAAACATAGGTATTCATACTGCATAATTCATTTTAAAATAATAAAAAACAAAAAAAAAAAGTTATACATACTATCAAATATAATTAATTCATTTAGCTTAAAAGCAATAAAAACAAACGGCATGCGTTTGTTTTACCTCTCTTAGATAGTAGCCCCAGTGCCTCCTATAGTTTGTTGGAGTTGCAAATAAGAATAATATTAAAATCTAACTGACAATTTTGTACTAAAATTTGTTTTCACTTGCAACTTGAGGCCAATTTTAAATTGAGAACCCTGCATGCCTGCCACAAATGCTCTCCTGTGTATCAGTTCCTGACTGTTGTATTTGTGATTGTAAATTATACTCTCTTCCATGTATCAATTTATTAATCTACACGTTACTATTTTATCATGATGCTTGAATTGGAAATAATTTTAATAATTATCGCTTGTTCCTTAGATTAAGTTTTCTTCTCATTATCCCATCCCATTTCAAATTAGAATGAACTGTTAAGCAGTAGTGTAGTAATAAATTTCATTTTGAAAATGAGATCTAAATTGTTCAAGTTCTGAAATATTTTTTAAAAATGCATTTTTGAAATGTTGTATTTTTCAGTACCTGGTTCTTTCTGTACTAACAATTTCTGCTGAAATTGGTGGAATAGTAGCTTTGAATGTTTTGCGTATGAAGGTGAGTGTAATGCTATTAATCAAAAATGATTTTGACCATAAACATTATTTCAGTATATAATATAAAACAGTTTTAATATTCTCTTAACATCTGATATAGGACATTTCTTAATTGAAATTGAATCGTTTATTTCGAAAAGGTAACATCTCTATTTTGATCTCCTCTGTCTCTTTAGAAAATTAAACAGCGCACGGTTATATTTTTGAATGTCATAATCAATGAAAAAATGCCTTAAGTTAAGTACACAATTACTGCAATAATTTACCAAATAACCATTGATTATGACATTCAAAAATATAACCGTGCGCTGTTTAATTTTCTAAAGAGATAGAGGAGATCAAAATCGAGATGTTACCTTTTCGAAATAAACGATTCAATTATATTTGTGAGTTAATTTTCTTTTCTCTATAATTTTGTTTTGACTCGAAATGTCATTGTAAAATGCTTCTTCCCCTTTAATTGCACTTCCACAACTAGAACGCTCTCTTTTTGTACAATTTAAATGCGTCAGAAATATATAAAAGTGAACTTTCAAGGTACAAAAATCGAAACTACCAGTGACACAGCCATACCCATTATTTGTTGCAAGTCAGCAAGCACACTTGGTATGGTGAACGAGAGCCATTCTAACCACCAGATCACCCAGAACACAACCAGTATTTATTTATTGTTCAAAAACACGCCAAGTTTGACAATTTTACATCAAATTTGTTGCCAAGAATGAGTTACTTTAAATTATGATAAGCTCATGGACTTAAGTGCTAACTGCTAGCTAAGCAGGGAAAACAGCTTACAAGTGAAGCTTCAAAAAGTAAGGTAATTTAGAGTAGACGTTCAATTTAGCAAGATTTCTGTTTGTCTTTTGACATCAGTGCTATATGAAAGAATGGACGACAGTCCTTGGTTAATGCATCAGGCTTACAAATGCTGAAGAATTAGTGCAAAACACTATTAGAATAAAAAAGCATGGCTGCAATAAATTCACCATATGAAAACACAAAGCTAGCTTTTGTTTACAAAATCTTTAACACTGGTGTATAGAACTCTTTATCTTGAAATACGAATGCGACGACGAGGAACAGGCTCTGGGCTGAATGAACACTTCACTCGTGAAGTGTTCATTTTTTTTTTCAGTTTTTCTCTGTTTTCTAATGACAAGTGTTTCCAGTCATATTGTGATACTATATAGTATCATAATGGGACTGGTATATTACTCTGATACTATAAAGTAGAAAAAAACTGTTCTATTGATATGATTTACTATTCGAATTATTTCAGATGACGGATGTGTTGAGCACTGCTTGGAGTGAAGTAAACCAAATAACAAAAAATGTCGTTCAAGAACACGTAAGTCTTGTGCAGTTTATTTCTGCTAACCTTTTTGAAAATACTTATTGAAAAATTCCATGTGGCTTAGTAATATAATTATGATTTAATATTTGGAGGCTCCGAATTTTTCTTTCATAAAATCACTTTGGGAAACCATTGATCAAATTCTAAACACTGCACATTTTTCTCTTTAGAGTAAAATATTTTAGAGTTGTTTTCTTACTTTTTTCCGATGTGAAAATATTGACTCATGACACTTTTAGTGTATTAGGGTAGGAAAAACAGGTTGGTTCATCCATATTTGAAGTGAATAAAATATTAGGTGCTATTGCTCACGCTTTGTTAATTTTTATGGTATTCTCTAATTTTTTGGACTCCTTGGAATATTTTTTCTGAAGTCTGTACAAACCCTGTAAAGATTAACTCATTAGAAAATGCTTTAACCCTACACTGCATGATTTTTTATTTTTCGTAGAAAAAAATATATGTGTTTGTCAATGTAATAAGAAAACATGGAAAAATATTTTTAAAAATTTAACTCTAAATTTTCACCCCTTTCTAATTAAAAATAGTTTTGTTGCCAAATGGCTACACCATGCATTCAACAGATAAAAATGATTTTAAATGATAGTCTTGAAATTAGTTCTTTTTTGTAAAAAAATAGAGGAATTGAACATTTGGTGCACTGTACTCTTGTAATCCTTTACATTTTGACATTTTGCATTATTTTTTATGTGTACTTTTACTTTCCGATGATCAATTCTGTCAAATCTGATGTTTTTTGGAGGCTCTCTGGCGCAAGTTTTCTTTCTTTTCTTTTTTTTGGTTTGTAACTAGTTCATCTGTAGCTAATGGTCTCTTTTCAATACGCTTTTATTAATTTCACATGTGGGTTTGTTTGTATGTATGTGTGTAACTCTGAATAAAAGATAAAATTTACGTTCTTTGCAAAGATAAAAGTAATATATTTAATATTATTTTTAACACCAAAGGCTAAACTGTATTGCATATTGATGTATTATAAGTGCATGTAAACTTAAGCGCGGTTAAGTGCGGATATTCAGTAGTTTTGAAAATCAGAGGGAAACCCCTGATGATCACGGCGCATTCCAATGTAAAAACGTATTTTTTAGTTTTTTCAAAACTATATTTTAAAATTATTAATGACTTTACTTGTCCGTGTAAGCACAACGTTTGTGCTTACTGAAATCTAAAATGAACGCGTTTTGAGGGCTTTTCCCTATTGATTTTTTGTTTGTTCACTCTGTTGAACATCAACTACGCATTGATAATTGCGAGGTCTTATAAACGGTAGAACAGCCGAAAGTACCACTTTTGGGTCCGCATGATTATATTATACCTTCCAAAAAGAGAAAGAAGTTAGCGCGAAACATAAACAAAGCACATACTTCATGATCTATAGAGATGAATCGAAGTGTTCTCTGGATGCTTACTGCATAATGTTGCCAAATGGCTACAGATGTGTATTATGTCCTAGATTTTTTCCAAATAATTATTTTGATGTAAAACGCATCTTAAACGAAAGATAAATGTTTATTTTATTCATGTTATTTTTTTAAAAGACAAAGAAAAATATTTCATTGTAAAAAATAATTTCAAAACTTGGTAGTTTGAGTGATTTTAAAAGCTATCCATATGGATTCATTTAAGAGCATTTAACAGACCAGTGCTGCCACTCATGGAGGATAAATGGTGATAATTGCTTTAAATATACCCAATACTTGCTTTTTATGCATTGAGTTGTCTTATGTCTACATTCTGCTATTCATAAGGAGGACAAATTGTCCATGTATCCAATTGGCAACACCATGCAGTGTAGGGTTAAGATGCACATATATTTTAAATATTTAAAAAGTTAATTTAAAATTAATTCTAAGAGCTGTATAGAAAGGAACAATGTACTGAAACAAAAACTATGGATTCGTCATAATAAAACTTTCAATCTCATATTATGTCATAATATGGAGATATATTTTTATCATAATTATATTACTTCACTGAACTTAAGATATAGTCTTATTTTTGTAAGAAATGTTATGATTTAAGATTTCGATAAGTTGAGTTTTTTCTTATGCAAAGTGATCCTGGTCCAGTCCACCTTGATTTCTACAAATCCTTAATTTGCAATAGTAATAAACCCATTATATTACGAATGGTCTGCCAATGTTTAAAATTAATTTATATTTTCACTTGAGCTGTAACTTCTTTAGTGGCAACGTTTAGTTTTGCTTATTATCATTTGTTGTTAAAATATATGATTTTATTCTGTTCAAAAAAGGGCTCATACATGAAAAAATGTTTGATAACAAACATTCTTAATACAAGTTAAATAAAATGGATGTTTTCTTGATAACTTAATTTGCACTTTCTCTAACTTTTTACATTTTAAAGCAACTTTTAAGGATCATAATTTTTATAACGCAAAACATACAAAATTGGCAAAAAGATTTTGCATCGAGCATTCATTGGAAACTTTTTAGAGTGTGTAATACTTCTGGGTTTCACAGTCACCAAATTCCTTTCAACCAAAGGACAAGATGAAATTGATTACCAACTGAAAAGGAAAAGGATTGGAAATCAACTACGGTCAAATCAAAAGAATAAGAAATTTGTGATTGCTTATAAAACGAAACTCTTTTTGATATTTTATGTATCATGTCAATTAAGCAAAGTTTTATTTCGGTTTTCATAATTAATGGAATAGTTTCTGGTTCACAATCTTTACCTTTAATTTTATGGAATTTAACTGAAATGAAATATTAGACTCATCTTAAAATATTTTTTGCATTGTTCGTAATGTTGAGCATGAGAGAAAATGTGGGAAAATATATAATTTTCATTTCTTTTCAAAAAATATGATTGTGTGGTTTAAGATAAACTTAAAAGATAGACTTAGAATGCAGATTTTAGCCCATTAATCCCTAGCGTCCCTTTTTAGGGACGGTTCAAAAAGTGTGTCTGAATTTTCCAAAAATGAACATTGCAACCAAATAATAGTGTTCAACTATTACTTTGGTATTGCTTCAATTCATTATTAACAGATTGCAGTACATAAGCATTATAAAGCATTATATACGTTTCATTATGATCTTTATCAAGAATTACATCGTTCACAATCTCAAGACCAAAAAGCTATGTTTTTACTTTCTTCTATATCTAATATATATTACTTTCTTCTATATCTAATATATAGAAGAAAGTATTGGTTTCGTGAAAATTTTCGAATGTCGAATTTTGACGGATTTGCACGTTTTGAGGTGCGCTGAGTCCATTTCGACCATTTTTAGAAAATGTCTGTCTGTCTGTCTGTCTGTGTGTGTGTGAGTCTGTATGTGTGTGACCAGTTTTTGTGGCCGCGCTAGAGCAAAAACTACTGAATGAAATCGAACAAAAATTTTTTCACATATGTACCACCATGTGAACTGGTGCACCTGACTTTTTTTAGCGAATTCCTCCAAGGGGGGTGGAGCAATCGCACGTGTTCTGCGCGGGGGTGATTGCTATATCTCAGGAAGTAACTGGCGGAATCAAACGAAAATTGGTCCATAGATAGACCCTACTGAGTACAGGTGCTGATTCAATTTGTTTGTCAATATCTCCAAGGGGGGTGGAGCAATCGCACGTGTTCTGCGCAGGGGTGATTGCTATATCTCAGGAAGTAACCGGCGGAATCAAACGAAAATTGGTCCATAGGTAGACCCTACTGAGTACAGGTGCTGATTCAATTTGTTTGTCAATATCTTGAAGGGGGGTGGAGCAATCGCACGTGTTCTGCGCGGGGGTGACTGCTATATCTCAGGAAGTAACCGGCGGAATCAAACGAAAATTAGTCCATAGGTAGACCCTATTGAGTACAGGTGCTGATTCAATTTGTGTGTCAATATCTCAAAGGGGGGTGGAGCAATCAAAAGTGCTTATTTTGTCACTGCACCTACTGTATCTCGGGAAATATTGCTGCGATTTGAATGAAATTTGGAATAACACTAACCCAATATGGAAGCAAGCATCGATTAAATTTTGGCGCCAATCGCCCCAGGGGGAGGGTGGGGTGATTTTTGCGCTTAGTCAACAATGCGAAAAATTACTTCATTAAAAAATCGCTTTCACGCTATTTAATTATCAAAACAGCTGAAAACTTTCAATGATTTGAAATTTTTAACTGTTGCCAATTTCTTTTTACTAACAAACAAAATGTTTGCAATTTATCTAAACAAGGCTTTTGCAATGATTTCCAATTTCGCTCATTGATTCTGCATTTGCAGGGTTATTACGATAATTGGGAAATTGGCGCTGTCTCCAACTACTCGGGCGAGTACGTATTTTATTTTGTAACCGGAATTCATAAGATAGATATAGAAGAAAGTTTCGTGACGGCCACGACAGCTAGTTGGAAAATGTCTGTCTGTCTGTGTGTGAGTCTGTATGTGTGTGACCAGTTTTTGTGGCCGCGCTAGAGCAAAAACTACTGCATGAAATCGAACAAAAATTTTTTCACATATGTACCACCATGTGAACTGGTGCACCTGACTTTGTTTAGCGAATTCCTCCAAGGGTGGTGGAGCAATCGCACGTGTTCTGCGCGTGGGTGATTGCTTTATCTCAGGAAGTAACCGGCGGAATCAAACGAAAATTGGTCCATAGGTAGACCCTACCGAGTACAGGTGCTGATTCAATTTGCGTGTCAATATCTCGAAGGGGGGTGGAGCAATCGCACGTGTTCTGCGCGGGGGTGATTGCTATATCTCAGGAAGTAACAAGCGGAATCAAACGAAAATTGGTCCATAGGTAGACCCTATAGAGTACAGGTGCTGACTCAATTTGTGTGTCAGTATCTTGAAGGGGGTGGAGAAATCGCACGTGTTCTGCGCGGGGGTGATTGCTATATCTCAGGAAGTAACAGACGGAATCAAACGAAAATTGGTCCATAGGTAGACCCTATTGGGTACAATCGCTGATTCAATTTGTGTGTCAATATCTCAAAGGGGGTGGAGCAATCAAAAGTGCTTATTTTGTCATTGCACCTACTGTATCTCGAGAAATATTGCTGAGATTTGAATGAAATTTGGAATAACACTAACCCAATAAGGAAGCAAGCATCGATTAAATTTTGGCGCCAATCGCCCCGGGGGGAGGGTGGGGTGATTTTTGCGCTTAGTCAACAATGCGAAAAATCAATTCATTAAAAAATCGCTTTCACGCTATTTAATTATCAAAACAGCTGAAAACTTTCAATGATTTGAAATTTTTAACTGTTGCCAATTTCTTTTTACTAACAAATAAAATGTTTGCAATTAATCTAAACAAGGCTTTTGCTATGATTTCCAATTTCGCTCATTGATTCTGCATTTGCAGGGTTATTACGATGATTGGGAAATTGGAGCTGTTTCCAATTATTCGGGAGAGTACGTATTTTATTTTGTAATTGGAATTCATAAGATAGATATAGAAGAAAGTTTCGTGACGGCCACGACAGCTAGTTTAAATTATTTCCAGCTTCAACAGTTTATGTTAATTGCTGCTTTTATTTTTTCTTATAAAATGTCTTTTTAAATATTACATCGTAGGCAGAAAAAAAGAATTTAGTGAAAGAAGTGTGTACCCTGTGGTGCCTAGCGTCCCTTTTTAATGACAATTTTTCTTTTTTTAATTAAAAAAAAATATTTTTTGCATGATATTTTTTTTATTTATTTCTCCTGTCCATTAAACACTATTTGTAACCAGCATACAAAATGTTTTTGGGGAAAAAATGTCAGGCATTAAAATGGGTGAAAGAAAAATTTGATGCAGACAAATTGGGCAGCTTATTTAAAAGTTCATTTATCTAAAACTTAACCTGTTAACCGGGGAATTAGCTATTTCTCAACTCGTTTCACAACGGGGACTTTTTTTTCGCAGCGATAAGTAATATCACACCTCAAATAATAAATCACACCTCAGTATGTAAATAATAAAAATATATAAAACACTGAAATTCACAATAAGAATATTCAAATCAGAAAGTTATTACTAACAGGTAAGATACTGAAATGCAGACTAAAATGAACCCAAATTGTGGCAGCTCTAAGTATAGATCATGTAGCGCCCGTTTTCCCGTTAATAGCGCTCAAGTTACAGATTACAAGAACATGAAAATTCATGACGCATTGACAATATGATGGCGTATATATAACCACTCTAAGATTTAATAGATTAGAACAACGTAGAATGTGATGTGTTCAATATATTAAAATTAATTTCCATGACGAAAAATTTCGTCATGCCCATTGCTGTAGGCTTTTATGTATGACAAAAAATTTCTTCATGCCCATTATTGCTGTAGGCTTTTGTGTATGACGAAATATTTCGTCATGCCCATTGCTGTAGGCTTTTATGTATGACGAAATATTTCGTCATGCCCAGTTAACAGGTTAAATTGCTGTGTGCAGTGGATTAACTGTTTACCCATGTCTTACGACAGCACAATCACATTTCTAAACTTTTTTTTTTCTATCTTCAAATTATTGCACATAAATATTTGTATCATAATTATCAGCGATTTTCTACAACATATGGTACAAACTTGCACATTACGTTTTTCTGATTTCAAACGGAGAGTTGACCGATGTCTTCTATTTTTCAGTTTGAGTGCTGTGGTTTCCTCGGACCCCAAGAGTTTGCCGACACGACCGACCCCATCGACGACAGCTGCTACTACACCGTCATGTCCGACGAAGACGCGTCCGTTGTGCAAATGCGGACCTTAAATAGGGTAAATAATACTGTAGCATAGTTCGTAAATACAGTGAAGCACCGTTTATGCGTTTTTCGAGGGACTGTGAAAAAAAAAAACCTATAAATGAAATAAAAAAACGTATAAATGAAAATTACAAAAAAATAAGAAAAAACGAATATTTGTGGTTGAAAGTAACTTAAGGGTTATAAGAAAAATAAAATAATGAAATACTATGAAATGAAGTATGTAATACTAACCTTTTAATTCCAGAATTAATTTACATCTACTAGTCTATGGGGGGTGGAACATTGTCAAAGTTTTTTAAATTTAAGATTGAACCCCCCTATATTGTTGGAAATGCTTCACTGATCACAAAAATACTAATTTTTTTTCTGTACTATCAAAATTGAGTAAACTCTAGCCTTTTTCTTGTTTTTTACTGTACGGCACTATATTGGGCCAGCGGAGAATTCGGTATCTCATTTTTATCCCCATACTAGTGACATATTTCCTAGTTGGGAAAGGGAGGAACACAACAAGGCACTACACAGACCATGCATATGAGATTTTAACCTTCTAAAGGGTACCATTTTTGAGTTATGTAATGTACACCCATACAAACGTGTATGCAAACGTCACAAGAAAACTTATGCTAGTTAACTCAATGATGATCGAAATGAATATTTCGGCTGTGAGTATGTTTTTTAGTACATATTCACTTGTGTATGGGCAGAAAAACTACCCAGCATTGATTGAAAAGTGGGAGAAATAAAAATTTATGTGAAAATTGTGCTTTTGTAAAAAAAAATTTTGGGAATGCACATTTTTTTAATAGTTTGTACAAGGAATTTAAACGTACTGTTCAAATTGTGGCTTCATATAAAGAAACAACTTAGATCAGAAAATGGAAGTAAAAGATAATGAAGAAATTGAAGAGGTTAAGAAGCAATTAATTTTTGAGTAAAAATGGAGAAATTCTGGAATTATGAGGAAAGCTTTTAAAAACATTTTTGAATTACTGACTTGATTCAAAGAAAGAAGCAAAATACAGTAATTTATTTCAAAATAAGTCAGATATCTTAAACTGAATGACTTTATTTAGGCCATGCAAAATACATTTTACTTGTCTCAGTTATAGGTGGCAACACGGTACTTTTTGTTTCAATCCTTTAGTTCAGTTTTGGAGTTCAAGCAGTTTGCTCAAATCAGTTTAAACAAAGTTCAGCTCTAGTAGCATTGAAAATAAATATCTTTTTAATTCTAATGTCATGAAAGCATTCCTGATCAAGATCTTCTAAATTGTGAGTTTTAATAGCAAAATACTGGTTAAAAAGAATTAAGATTGGGTGAAAAAGATAGTTATTTCTGTTTTCATTCAAAGCACTTATTTTGATAACCAACCCATAATATCTCTACAGAAAAAGTTTTTGGAGATGTTGATAATCATTTAAAACATTCTGGACCATGTGGTTTTGCTGGGGTTTCAGAGAAAATAGTTATTACGCATTCAAATGACTTTGTGTTTCTTGATCATGAATGGAGAAGTAAGGAGTTAAAAAAAATGAAAAAAGAAACTGATGAACTTAAAATAATTTTGAGCTTATCCCAAAAACAGATTCTTTCAAACAGTGTGCATAGCACAGACATTGACACAGTGAAGATAATACAGGAAAGCAAAATGCTTACCATAAAAAAGGAATTTAGACTTAAATCTAGCATTATTCCAACTAATTATGAAGAAATTGAGGAGACAATAAAAAAAGTCAAAGATGAAGGTAAAAAGTGCAAAGTTTTGAAATTACTGGTAAAAATAGCGACAAGTGATTTCAGAAATTTAAAACAAGACCACATACTTTTCAAGCAACGAGGGTTAAGTCCTGAAACAGTTATGGTCCAACTTAAAGGTCCTATATGGCCATAAAGTTAATGACGTTACTGCAACTGTTGATGATATCAGAGCTGTTTTATGTAATACATCTGATACAAATGCAGAATCTGTAGATGATCCACTGCCATTGCAAGATGTGCCCGAGAATGAAATGGTTGCTGCACTTTGGGATGGAGAGTGGGGTGTTGGTCAAGTCATAAGCAAATTAGATGAAGGCACTGATACATACAGGATAAAATATATGAAAAGGGTTAAAAAAGATTCAAACTTGTATTGGATGTGGCCAGTACAAGATGACATACATAAAACCAAAGGGGAACAAATCATCAGTATTCGGCCGATAATAAACGTTTCCTCTACAAGAACAATTATTTTTGAACTAATTAATCATGTTTTAATTAATAATATAGCAAATACAGACTGTGACAATATTTAACTTAGATTGTATCACCAAAAAAAGTTAATCTAACATTTTTATTTCCTTATTGTTGTTCAAAATGTTTTCAAAGCAATGCAAAAGCGAGAAATAAAGTCAATAAATGAAAAAACACCCAGAGTTTGGACAATTTTTGAGATATTCCAAAAAAATTGCTTGTTATGTCATCTTTGTAAAATATTGTATCATCCTAGGGGGTTCAATGTTAAATTCAGAAAAACTTTTTTTCCCACATAGCAACTACTTCTCATATTCATCCGGACTGACGTTCAAAGTATTTCGTTATTTTAGGCTGTAGGGCTCTTTTGGAATTCACAGAAAAAGTTCTTTGTTTATAGTTAAAAGTGCCATTTTAACATTATCATTTAACTCACTACTAATGAGATACTTGCATGGTGTTAAAACCCTGTAAAGCTTGCTGAAAACTTGGCAGTAGCTTTTCCGAACAATTATCCTCTTCTTCGCTGCTGGATTCTTCATTATCGATCATTTCATCGATTGTTAGAAGTGCACATGTCGCAAGTTCTGAATCGCAGTTAACAAAGTCATGAAATGAAAAAACTTCATTTACATTTGACCAGTTTTCAGGGGGAGTGTGCCTTCGGTGATTTCAATAGGGCCATCCACTGAAGACAGAAATCCACCAATGGTGAAGCAGTTTTTTATCGTTTTTGGTAAAACATCTGCCCGTGCCCATTCTTGCTCTTTTTGACTCAGATTTTAAAAAACATATAAATGGAACTGCGATTTCAGGAAAGCGTATAAAAGACATTTTTTAACATTAATATGTATTGGACTCTGCCGGGACCGAGAGTAAAAACGTATAAATGATAAAAACGTATAAAAGAGAAACGTATAAACGGTGCCTCACTGTAGTTGGAAAACAGCAGTGAAAAACTTTGCACTGTGAAATGAGTAAACTTAGACAACGTTTAAAAAAGTACAAATGTATACATTCAAAAAAAGTTGAAAACTCAGCAAACAGCTGTTTTGGGGCTATAAAATGCAAGCCCCATTATCAGTGCATGAACACAGAAAAATGGTTCACCTGCCCAAAGCAGTCAAATGGACCATGCACTGCAAAAAATAAACTTGTTTTTACAGTATAATACTGGCAGCAGAGGTTCCAGTTTTAAACTAAAAGCACAGCAATAACCTAAAACTAGCTATTTTTCAGTTTATGACTGTAAAATTAGCAATTTTTACTGTTTATTGCCAAAGTTGGCTGTATTATACTGCAAAAACACTTGGTCACCACCCATAACCTTTTTATTACTTTAATAAAAGAAATGTTTTCTCTGCTGTCATTACAATTCACATCATCTCGGTTATTGCTATAATTGGATGCAATTTGGATGACGAGGTGGCCGAGTGGTTAAGGCGATGGACTGCTAATCCATTGGGCTCTGCCCGCGTGGTTTCGAATCCCATCCTCGTCGAGGGGTTCCGTTTTCATTCCGCCGCTAGAGGGCGCCAGTGTTGCAGGGGAGATTTTTGCTGCTCTGAGCTAAGTGATATTTTTAATGTAAATTGTTTGTTTTTATTGTATCAGTGTTGGTATTTTTATTGTATTTCAGCATATAATTTAGTATTTCTGTGCATTGAGACTTATTTTTGCTTTACTTGCATTCTTAAAGTGTTTTTCAATTTTTTGAGCTAAGCCTAAAATGTGGTGATTCCTTTGTTGTTAGGCCTGTGTTCTTTGTTGGGTGTAGCAAGTTAGTTTATTTTTATTTACTACTGACTTAGTTATCTGCATTCTTTGTATCTTTATATCAAATGATTTCTTATTTTAATTATTAGTAGTTACTCTTAAAATTTTGCACTTTTGTCTTTTTGCATTGC
>JAXGGA010015015.1:0-30392 GCA_038373865.1 Uloborus plumipes | reverse complement strand
GCGAAAAATCCACTGAATGATGTTAAAAACGACGATCTTTAGGAGATTAATCATTGTAAAATATTTTTTTGCATTGTTTCGTAGCAAACTAGGGCTACAAATGTTTGAATTGTTATCTTGCTCACTCCAAGCACTATTTTAGCACTTAAGGCATCTACTAAGAAATTTACACGTAAAATTAAGTAGTGTGGGGTCCATATCAGATCTTTATATCACTTTGAAGGAATTATAGTTGAATAAAACTAAAATAGAGCATTTTTTCTGATATATCAATTATTTTACAAATGAACTTTTAATTTTATACCACGGGCAAAGCCGTGCGGGTACCGCTAGTATTTTATGAATTGTTTTGTTTTCGATAAAAATGTCCATTAGTTTCCTTTCGGCTAGTAGTCATAAAGTCTTCGCTGCGAAATTGGACTACGTTAGGAACTATAAAACTAAACTATCTTCCTGATATTCATTTTTTTAGTTTACTTTTTAAAAAGAATATATGGAGACTAGAGACTGATGCCGGAAATAAGTGAGTATCAAGTTGAAAACAATTCGAATTGAACATTCTCCAATTTCCGCTTTTGTTCGTTTTCGATTTATTCTATGTACTAGAAACTTGAAAACGGAATTTCCCCAGTGTTTGGATATGATTTCGAAGAAGACTATTCCGTCTTTTACGAAAATGAAATTTTTGGAAGAATAGCGATCGGATTTTGAAATCATAAAAATAATTCATCATTCTGACTATGGAATTATATACTTTTTTTTTTTCTTTCAGTGAAAAAAAAACTTCGACTAGTTAGTTTGTCGCAAACGGAAAATATCGACAACTTTGTTTATTGCCAAATTTTTTTTAAGGCAACTTTGATTTTAAATTCAAACATTACAAATTTACTACATGAAAGACTTTTAAAATAGCGAAGGTTTATTTATTGATTCATTTATTTTTTCTTTTTTGAGGAACTTACGAAAAGTTTTCCTGAACGATGTACAGTCGACGCTCGTTATAACGACCACACGTTATAAAGACCATCCCAATATAACGACCGGTGAGAAAACCCCCTACTGTATCCCAATATACTCTATGTTCTACCTCTCTTAGCGACCACTCGTTATAAAGACCGTTTTCTGTAGGACGGAGGCGGTCGTTATATCGAGCGTCGACTGTATAAACTAAGTGAAAAGACTTAATTAATGTAAAACAATATTAAAGAAAAAAATGTATGCATATATATATGTGTGTGTGTGTGTGTGTGTGTGTGTTATATTTTTTTCATGAATATTTTTTTCTTTTCGCAATGTACCTTCCATCTTATGCTTAAAAATGCGTTTGTATTAAAATAAAACTAGAATTATCTTTTTTCATTACGTTATATGATCTAAATGTTTTACACATAATAAGAACTGAGAAACTGCAGAATAGATGTATGCTTTTCTTATTGACGTCCGATTGGGCTTTTAATGATTGATTATAAGCTTGCATTCTTTGTAAATGAGTTAGTTTTTCAAAAATTGGTAATTAAAATTTTCTATTTAGTTCACTCTTCTTTTATTTGTTTTATTTAACAATTTTTTTCAACTTAATATTTTTTTCCATTCAAAAAGCATTCTTTATTTGTGGAAGACGCAAGATCAAGAACGAAAAAACTTTTGTGAACTCGCAAATAGTTTTGTTCTGCTGTAATTAAATCTTCACAGGGATAAGAACATTCCTAAGAAATTATACTAAATAATGTATTTCTAATGTAAGTATTCGTGGCCGTGACGCGTTTTAACCGTGACGTCATTTTTGATCCGCCAGGTTTGATCTATGATCACCGCCATCTTGGTTTTAATTATTTAATTTATTTATTTAATTATTGACTGCTTAATTACTTTGAATTTAATATATTCATTCCGCGGGATTCGAACGCGGGTCCCTTGCGACTCCAGCAGGACACGCTAGCCACTAGACGCTACTTGTTCTTATCGAGGGAGAAAAATAATACATTAAAAGCAAATGTTTTTGCAGGAGGCGCCATGTATGAAAGACTAAGGGCGTAAATCATATCATTTTATTAGTATGAATATAATGTTTTTTTACTGAAATGCATGCAAATCTGATTAGGATCTTGGGAGAAAGAGTTGTTTAGGATAAAACTTTAAATTTTTACAGACATGATTCCTCCCCCCTTTCTAAAAAGCAGCAATTCACGACCTCAATTCTGAGAAATTATGTGACAGAATCCCAAATCCATTATTGGTTCTAGAGGGCAATTTACTCTACCTGTAGTACATATTGTACCTTGCAAGGGCGGACTTTAAAGGGCATTGCGTGAATAAGATATTTTCAAGCTTAATTGGAAGTTCAATATTTGGAAATGTATCCACATACGCTTCTTTTTGTATTCAAGAATGTTTGACCTGTACCAAAACCACACCATAATCAATAAATGTTTGAAATTTATTTAAATGATTTAAGTTTTCTGATTACAATTATTGTATTTGTAGCCATTAAATAAAGTGATTGAAAATAAGTTGCATTATCAGCTTTCAAATTAGGTAGATAACAAAGTTGGATTCCATTAGACTAAGACATTTTGAAGTCTTCAAATTTTTGCAGAATAAATCCATATATTTCAAAATTGCATTGTAAGTCTTTCAAATTATTGCAAATTATTTTGAGAGTACTAAAATGTGTTACATTTTTTTTAAAGAATAAAGAGTAAAATGGAGATAAAGTGCAGATATCTGATGTCTTTGAAATATTTGCAGAAAAAATGCATATGTCATAAATTAACATCTAAGTCTTCGAAACTTTTGCAAATTATTATGAGAGTAGAAAAATATGCAAAAATTTTTTTAAATAATAATTAGTGAAACCAAGAAAAAATGCAGATATTTTGATGTCTTCGAAACATTTGCAAAATTTTTACAGAATCTGTAAAAAAATTTTTTTTTTGCAAAATTTTTGAAGATATTTTTAGCTGGGTACTCATGACCCCTATGATCCCTATCCCCTCCTTGCCTTTCTGAAACAGTGCCTGATCTCCAGCACACCACTGTCTCATTGACTACTGGGAACGGCTAATTAGATTTCGCTAAATGTCTGACAGAAGCCACTACTGTAGAGTTTGTACCATGTAACAGAATAAAGGGGAATCAGAGGTAGATCAGAAATGGAAGGGGTACAGTGCCATACATCGAAGATCAAAGATAATGTGGACAAATCTGCTAGTATAAAAAGACAAATCAGCTAGTTAAAAAATCGTGAGTTTTCAACGGGTCTGTTTGATTTTTTTTTATTTTGAACTATTTATTTCTATAGCAAATGTGTCATATTCAGAAACATCGGCATAGTTCATCTGATATAATCGATTTTATAACAATACTAGTAAAATGTATACAGTTTTTTGTTGCTTAATATGTGTAGTATTCAATAGTAAATATAAGATGCAATAGTGTATGCGGCTTAGAGATAACATTTATACATTGATTAATCTCGGGTATTACAGTTAATCAATGTTTAAGCGATTTTAACATGCATATTTTTGCGTTTTATTTTTTTAATTAAGCACCTTTAATTTTGAAAGATGAAATGTGCACCGAAACGTAGTTACCACAAATTTAATTTGGAAGTCAACAGATAAAGTGTATCTGAAACAACCTGTACCGTGACAATTTGATTTTTCTTCTTTTAAATTAATCGTGTATTTTAATATATAATCTTAACCTATAACTCTCATGTCTGAAAAATCTTCTAACGTTAATTCTTTGTAAAAAATGCATGTAGTAAAACAAAACTAAATGTATATCGCCTTGCGTAAACAAGCTATTTGTAAACTTTTGTGCTTCAGTGTTTGCTACGGTGCCCGAAAAACACAATGGCGAATTTTCTATTATCTTCTAAAAGACCACTTTTGCCTCGCTCTGGAGCTATTTAGAAGAGAAAGAACCGAGCAGAAAGTTCGTTGAATCTAAAATGTTCCAATACACGTTAGTGGTGCAAGTGGTTCTTTTTTTTTTTTCTTTACTTTGTTCATTTTTCAACAAACAACAATTTCTTATCTTTAAGTAACGATATAGCTCCTGGTAGTTTGGGGCAAAGTTTTTTCCCCTGTTTATTTATTTCTTTTATAACTTTCTCCCGGCAACACCGCTGGAGAGAAAAAAAAAAGGTTAGGGATAACCAAAAATGAAATTCCGGGAACGATAGAAAAATCAACAAAATGATTCTTCTATGTGACCTGCGTGTTCTTATAAATTTTTGCTTTCAATGAGGCTAGTTTGAGGAATAGTATGAAAGTTTTAAAGAAAATTTAATTTTATCATGTGAAAGATTTAGCTTTGTGCTTTCGCAAAACGAGATAAGAATATGTGGAAACATGATTTAATAAGAATAAAAGGCTGTGAAACTCTTAATTTATGATAATTTACAGCGTATTTGCGATTTAACGAATAGCATATTTATCTTGGAGACGCAAGTCATAATACTTCAATTCTAGCATTCACAAGTTAGCTACTTGATGGAAAAAGGAATCGGTGGCACGACTTAGCCTTACTATCGTTGAGTTATTTAAAATTGACCATTTTGCTTTTAGGAAATACATGATCTATTACAATGCAGGGTCAATTCGTTTATCCAGTGCTTTATAAAATCACCGATATTATTTATTAGACGGACTATGACGCTTATATTTAAAAACGACTGAATTGTGAGAGATGGAAATTAGGTAAATTTAGAAATGTGGATTGTGACGTCGTTTTTAATTACACTCTTGGTACCTTTGGGATATTTTTTTTTGTTTAATTTCTACATTACGCGGAAATGACAAATTTCCGTATACATCTTCTAAGTTGCGGTACGTTTTGAAGAATAATCACTTATGCGCCGGCCCAAGGGACCAACCGAAAAAGGCGCATAAGTGAGAGAGATGTATAAGTGAACAAGCCTATTTAAAGGACTAAAATGCAACAAAGGCTCTAATGAAAGAATAAATAAGAATGTTTCTATAGACAAGGGACAGATTATTACGGTTTGGCAATCATTGTAACGTAACTACAATGATAAAGAGAAAACCAAAATGGTAGCATACCTAATTACAAACTGTTCCCTTTAAAACGATCCATAATTAATAGGTAATTGTCCCTCTCCGAACTCTAGTTCATGCGGAAAAAACGCCTTTCGTAAGTAATAAAGGTAAGTAATAAAGAAGAAAGTGAAGAAAAATTTGTATTTTTTAAAGAAAATAAGTAATTTGTTTTACATTTTACGGAAAATTCGGCGCATAAGTGAGATATTTATCGTTAGAGCGACGCATAAGCGAATGATACTATCATAATTTTGCTATGGAATGTGCTGGGACCATTCAAAATCGTCGTATAAGTGAAAAAGGTGCATAAATGAGGTGGTGTATAAGTGAGAGTTCACTGTATATACATCAAAAAAAATTATCGACAGTGAAGTGTGCGATTTTGATTGTTTTTCATTAAAAAATTTGAACGACGCCTTCAGTTTTGTTTTAATTATTATTATTAAATTATAATTGTGGTTATTTGTACCTTTGGATTTTTGACCGTATTAGCAGTCATGAAGCTACTCCATCTTGTGTCTCTCTCAAAACCACTCTACGATCAGTTCTACCAAATTCATTTGACACCGAAAACATTCATTATACGCATAATTTATTTCAAACTATATCAGAGTTTGGATTGGTCTATTTTTCAACTAATATTATTTTGTAATTTAAGCAATATATAAACTTATATATTTTTGATTTTTTTGTCTTTAAAAAAAAACTAAATATTTCACTTATTCACTGTAGGTCAAAAATGGGTCTAATGTCGTTCCCCCTCTGTTTTTGAATTTTGTTTTCTACAGAGAGTAATAAAGTTCATGCCTTTAAACTAAACATATAAATGTGAATTATTTTCTTTGCATGTACATTTTTACAGGAAATAAAAGAAAATTCATATATATTAACGAAGTGTGCTCTTGAATGCATTATAAAGAATTATGTGGTAAATTTAAAAACATTTTCAACTTAATATTTTGTTTAATTTTTATGACTTATTCAAGTGCAAAAAATGCAATTTTTTGTTGATTTCTTCGGTGTTATAATTTGATCAATAGCTATTATAGAATATAGGACTTAATTGAGAACTTAAAAATAAAAATTCGTCGATTTAAATAGTCATTGCTGCGGGCCTTAACATTAAGTTCTTGGTTCTTTCTTCTTCCAAGCATTAGTGTCTATGTCTGGCTCATTATAGTACGCTAATGAAAAATACATGTAATGTGTTCCTACATTGCAGGTTCAACCAATATTAATTTTCATGGGATTAGTTACCATAGCTACCGTAAATCAGGGTTACTTGTACCCTAAGGGGTTACTTGAGCCCACTACAATAAAATGATAAAATCTAGGTTTGGTACATACTAGTTGAAGACTTGCACGTAGTTCCTCGTTTCTTCACTAGGTAGAAGCCCTCTGCAGTCTCTAGTACCAAACTCAGATTTTATCATTTTACTGTGGGCTCATGTAGCCCTCTTGTGGGTTCAAGTAACCCTGATTTACGGTACATCTGCTCTTTCCAAAGAAAAACCTAAAACTGGCTTTCAATAACTATTTTCAGTTTATAAACTTTTAGAAACTTTCTCTTGGTATAAAATTGACCCCAATGGCAATTTCACGGTAAACGATAATAGCGGAGTAACTTAATCAAGAATTACTAATGTCAAACTAGATTAGTTTAATGGCAATTTCGGTTTCTTGAATTTAACATTCCTACCTTAGTTGACATTTGCTAAGTTTTCAACCAACGAAGCAGACAACGGTCATTATTCAAGTCGCAGAAAATGCTCCGTTAAAGAATCCTGGCTTTAGCAGACTTTCTGAATACTTATTAACATTCTGATGAATGCAGATTTGTCCCCAGAATAATTTCTCTCTTGTTCTATTCAGAAGGAGAATGAAAATTGCAACTCTGGAAATGTGTGCAATTGGACGAGGATTTCACTACCGAAGAATATTAGCATAGTTAAACACTGCAGTGCTAAGGGGCCTTTGATTCATGAAGTCTGATGTATAATTATTTAAATTCATTAATTATTTTAGTAATAAATCATGCAGGCAGTACTTTCAGCCTTTTACGCATTTGTAGAGAGGACATTTCTTTTTCCTCATTAAAATTCAGGATTAGGATTTATATACAAGTTTGAGTCAAAATTCCGTGTTAATTGAGAAAATAGTTTTTTGTTCGGAAATTGAATAATTTATATTTTTATAATCACTTGACGTGGTTTAAGTTTTTCATTCAAATACATGAACACATTGTACAGCTTACTTAATATTAAATGAAGGCGTAAAAATCTCAAGGGTATGAGCAGAATTTTAAATTTAAGCAGCAAGAATTTAAATGCGCATAAATTACATTAAAATGACTGAATATTATGCATGGACATTAACATTTATTGAACTTAGAACATTTCAATGCCAGTTTTTTCTGAAAGAAAATGTTCCACATATGCCAAGAACATGTGTGCCTTGTCGGTAAGCTTTGAGACTCGCAACTCCCGCTGATCTTTCAGACGAAAAACTATTTTTTTTTTTTTTTTAATTTTAAATATGATTTTTTCCTTACAGTTATATTTGAGGAAATATAAATGTCAACAATTTTGAAGAAATATGAATCATTCTAGATGAATTAAAATGTCCCATTTTCTCTTAATATTTCAATCATGTTCCCCATATTCTTGCATTATAGTTGAGCCTAAAATCATCATATGGTAACTATTAAGATCTATACCTTTTTTTGTATAATAGACTAGTACACGAAATCCATTGGTTCAGTGTACACTGCTGATAGGCGTACGCTCACAGCCAATGAGCGTACGGAAGGGCAAACTCTTAGCCCTTACACTCCCCAAACGAAAACCCAATTCCCTGGTTAGACCCGTTCGAATCAGCTTTTCATTCTTTGAGCGGCATGACGAAATAAGTACCAAGTAGGACTGCGACATCGATGTCGATGTTTTGGAAACATCGATGTTTTTGCTATAGCATCGATGTTTTGGGTTCGATGTTTTTTTTTTTTTTTTTTTTTTGATGTCGATGTTTTATAATCCAGCAAAAAGGCTTGATAAAAATATGCGATATGCGGACGTGCGAAGAAATTTTCCTCCTTAATCGGAACTTTCAGTATAAATCTCATTAGAAAACATTTTCTATGATTATTATCGATGTTTTGTTCTCGAAGTTTCTCAAACATTTCTAATTTGCTTTCACCATTTTTTTTTTCAATTTTATTTATTTTATTATTATTTTCTATTCATCATGATATGCGGCTAAAAGTTATATCGTTAATCAACCGTTACACTATCAATCTCGTTAGAAGACGTTTTTGATAGTTACCATCGATGTTTTCAGGTCGATATCTTTTAATGATCACTGTTTCGCGTTCGATGTTTTTTTTTTTACTTTCGATGTATGTTTTACACTTCAGCAAAAATCAATAAAAATATGCAATAAAAAAGATTCATCTTTAACAGTTGCGATATTTATCGTATTGAAATAGTTTTTTAAGTACTACCGATGATTTATTGTCGACGATTTTTAAACATTGTTATTTTTGTTTTGCTTTAGAAATTGTTTTCAGTAACGGTGTTTTACATTTTTTTAAAAAAGTTTCATAAAAAGATGCGATAAATAAAGTTATGCAGTTAATCAACAGTTGCAGTATCTATCTCACTAAAAATGTTTTCTATTATTCATCCATATCATACGGTTGATATTTTTCAAGAGACAAAAGATAAATCTAATTGAGTGATATAAAGAGGCGCAATGTATTGAGGAATTACTGTATTACTATACATTTAAATGTTTAAGTAATTTTGAGAAAAAAAGATCGATGTTTTGAAACATCAATGTTTGAAAACATCGATGTTTTTGGTCGATGTATCAATACCATCGATGTCTTAATCTCGAAACATCTATGTTTTGCCTTCGTTGTCGCATCCCTAGTACCAAGCGAGTTTGGGAACTAAATCCTGGGGGTTCCACTCTTGGTTAACTACCGAATCAGAATACTGATTTGTGCCCTAGAGCCCTCGGTCTCGAAAACTGAACTAGGCACAGTAGGCCATGGTCCATATAGGCTGCTGCGCCAATGAGTTTAATTTAGACTAGAATGCGAAAAGGAGTTATTTTCGATATCGTATGTCTATCGCTGTTGGAAAAATGCGATTCCACATTTTGGCGCCATTCTTACTCTTTGCGGTTGCTTAGCACTTGACCACCGTATCAGATCGAAGTTTTAGAATCAACTCAAGTGCCTTACGGGATATTTTCTTTCTTATTGATTTTTTTTTCTAATTTTCCATATTTAGGACAATGGTTTTTCGTACATGTATTTATCCTTGGTTATGATTTCTTAAATTTTAATAACCTTACTTTTTATATTTTAATGGGTTTTCTATAGAGATATTGCACAGCTGCAGAAAAAAACACATCGTTGCACGGACAGGTTGAACTTAGTTCTTTTATACTCTTACGTTTTTTTATACTCTTGGAACGTTATGTGATATTTATTGAAAATACTCTTTAAATCCAACCGCTATTATTACGGACAAGAAAAACTTATTAGCTTTATAATATCAAAACAAAAACATGAAGATTTCCGGGTCACATAAAGCATTTGATCGGGAATCCCCATGTGAGCTTTGATGGTGTCTTTCTAAAATTTCAAACAACGAATTCAAGTGATTGTTTCAATTTATGTTCGTTTTGAAAGATATGGAGCACCATAATAGCATTTCTGAAAAAAGTTAAGTAAATTCTTTGAAAAGGAACACAAAAAAGGAGAATTCCCAAATATATTACAATTCTTTATCTTCCAGTTTCCTCGAAGATGTCACTTTTTTCAGCAAAGGATTATTCTGATCCCATTGTCCTGCATGTATTGAAATAAAATGTTTCGAAGAAAAATGCTATGAGTAAAAAAATCGGATTTCGTTTCCGGCCTTTTCTTAAAGAAAGCGTGCCGCTGGCTGAATATTTTATCCGTTCCCAGATGTAATGCATTATGCTTTTGCCATATTTTATTTATGGAAATGATAGCTTTTATCCTGCGTGGAAATCAATATAGCCGTGGGATACTGTTGAGAAATTGGTAAGATATGCATGGCATTTGGTTGGCTTGGCAGTTTCTTATTATGTAGGTAAACTAAGATGATTAAGCAGACCTCTTACTTAGTAAAAAAGAAGACAAGGTTTTTCCTATTTCTTGCTAAAATTTTCCACGTAGTATTTTTTACTATACTGACCTACTATTTAAAATGTTTTCGTGATTTTTATTTCCCTACTTTGTTCCACTGCATCTACCTTGATATAAACGCTATTATTTTCTCCTATTTATCCACCAAAGGTTAATACAAGCTGTATATTTTCCCATGTCAAGGAATAATGGATTAATATCGGCGTATTTTATTTATGAAGCGCATCGCCTTTATTCTTCCTGAAAATCAATAACCCCATATAATATTATTCCGGACTGTGATCACACATACTTGTTGGACCGAACAAAATGTCTTCTTATGGTATTATTACAGAGCTTAGTGCATAAAATGTAACTAATTTCTTGAGGAATATTGATCTTTTTTCACTAAGTGATGAAAATAATGTTTATTTCGTATTATATTTAATTTGAAAACTCAGGAAAGATACAAGCAGTAACCTTTCAAAATCAGTTTACAGAAGAAAAGTGTTTACGTCAGTTGCATTTTATAGTTTGAACGAGAACAAAATTAGCTTATGCTGCTCACTAATATCTTCTTTAAGGTTACTCATCTGACTTTTTTTTAGATAAAATATATTTTTTTGCTAAATTTTCTTTTATTTGGTATCGGTATTTTTCAGTCTGTCAAAGAGAGATTTGTGTAGTCTTTCTTCCTTAATCAGCAAAAATTTAAGCTAAAGTTTGCTGTTCTTACTGATTTGGATTTTTTTCCCTTAATCAGCAAAAATGTCAGTCAAAGTGAGACTTATTTAGGCATCAGTATTTCCTTTAAATCAGCAATGGTTTTACATCTTACTTTGCAGGAGTTAATAAAATTATATATGTATCAGGCATTTTAAGGAAATACAACATCAAAAATAATATATTTCAAATAAAATTCCTCTAGAAAATGTTACTAAGTGGTAGTTTACTTAATGCTCTAAATACATTTAAATGAAAATCAGTTAGTAAAGAAAATGAACAAATTAAGTTTTTTTTACGATAAAGTAACCTTTACTTTGAAAGTTTGTAAAAACTTGAAACGTACATCTGATTGAACAAAATAAATACAAATTTATACTAGTACAAATAATATACAACGTAGGAGTTTCTAAAGTCAAACAATGTCTCGTGATTTTATCACATATGCTCAATGTTTAAAGAATAGAATGTAATATAATACCGACATAAGAAAAAAAAAGGAGGAGTTAGTTCTTCAGATCTTTGAACATGCATTTCTAACTGAATTCCTCCCGGACAAAAACGGTTCTCTTTGACCAATCCAATCAAAGAAAATGAGATTGGTTTGAATTTCTCTGAACTCTTGTCCCATTTTTAGAATTGCCACTCCAGTTCATTTTTGACCGCTGAGGAGAGAAACCTAAAAGGAGTAAAAAAAAAAAAAAAAAATAGGAAAAAGAACGTTTCACCGAGCTCCCTGGAATTTAGTCGTTTTATCGATCAGCTCGAAGTCCAGACGATTTGCCAATTTGAGACGGTTTCACCACTTGCTTAAAATTTTTCGGGCAGGCAATTAAAGGAATTGGATTATAAAACTCCGGGGTGTATGTGGTAAGTTAGCTAATTAAACGTGCCGGGGAACGGTATTAGGCTCGGATATTTTTGAGAAACATAATTGAAGTTTTTGCATTAGCGAGTGAAGTCTCGAAATGAATCATTGTGTTTTAACATATTGGGATAAAAATATCTGCCTTCTTTCAAAAACTTTGCTGCTTTAATTACATGAATGATTTAGAGCAAGCTTAATTTTGTTAGTAAAAAATAATAAGAGAGCAGCAAATGTGAAATGTAATCTGCCGTTTCGCTCCAAAAAATGTAAAACACAAAGAAGAGCACATTTGAATATCTTATTATCTTAGCACGATTACTAGTTGTGAACACGATGACATTATTTTACTTTTTCCCTGATTCTCTAATCATCTCCCTGCGTTTTTTTTTTCGAAACCACAATTGGCTTAAGATTTGTACGTTTTGAGAAAATATTTCAAACTTCGTACATTTTAGAGTTGAAGTGTGCAAACACTTTTTGTAAACTAGGTCATAGAAAAGGTAGTTAAAATATCGAAATCCTTGTATATTTCGCAGAAGTATAGGCAGCTAACACCATCTGTTAGTCCACATATAATTACGTATAATCTGTTATCGTATGAATGTTACTTAATCAAATTCTCTTCTTTCTTATTTTTACTAAAGAAGTATTCTTCTGTGAATTAAAAAAAAAAGTAATATGTTATTTTTTTTTCTTTAAACTACTGCCTTCTGTACCAGGTCATTTATTGAAATTTTGAACTTTTTGAACGTCTTTTGGATTCGTTCAGGATTGTCTCCCAGACATTTGGCATTAATGTGTTAGTAACAATAAGCTATTATCGTTTACCTGTCTGCTACCTATTTGAGATAAATGCACAGTTTATCCGTAAGAATCAGATCCTTGCAGGTCCATGTGCTCTTATTTTAATATTTTGTGAGTCAAAGAATAAAAACTTTGTCCTCAATCATTTAAAAAATATTCCCTTGTTTGTCTAGTCTGTATTTTGCTATGGTTATAATTCATCATCATCAATATCTCGTCAGTCCTGGATGGACACTGAGAGATCATTTCAAGAAGAAGAAACTATTCCTTCCTTCATTGTGCCACGGGTGTTCCTCATTTGACATTAAGACTGTGTTGTCCTGATCGGTAATGCTTCTTATTCGTAACTGGAGGATCTAGGGTTGATACCATCCGGTCGAAGATCATGTTTGTTCGCTAATGGTGCCTGGGATACGTTAAATATATTCACAATCAAAAAGTCTTTCAAGTTTAATTGTAAATCAATGCAGCTAGACGTTAAAGGATTGTAGTTTGCTCAGCTCCTGGTCTGAATGAAAAACAGAACTCTCTTCACGGCCTCATATCGTGGGGTTACAAGTGAAACACACTAGTTCAAAAAACATGATTTTGAGAAAACGCTGATCAAAATAATTTATTTTAACTTCTCATTTCAAACCTAGTTCATGAAAAACACACTAAGTCATGGACTTAGTTGTGTTTTACTTTTACTATGAAATATTTTTCAACATTAGAAAGCAACTAAGTCCCTTAGTGTGTTTTACCTGTAAGAACTACTTGGCTTGAGTACTTAATGTGATTACAAATTTGTTTAAAAAACTGAATTAAATAAAGATATGACTTAATGGGTTTCACCAGTAGAAACAGCTCATTTTTGTGTGTAAGATAAACTAAAAATCTGAAAATTAATAATTTTGACTTAGTGTGTTTCACTTGTAACCCCACGATATAATCGATTAAACAACGTTTAGTGGTAGGTACGGGAGGTCCTGAAGTGTGGAATATTTAACTTTGATTTGAGGCATAGTCTTTTGACGTCTTGTGCGGGAGATATACAGGGCATTGGTTGTTCGTACAATTTTTATCTTTACCATTAGCTTCCTGCTGTTCCCACTAATGCATTATTATATCTTTGAAAATAAGGCTAAGGAACCATAGCTACTATGTGCTCTACTTTTCCTCACGGTATTATGCGAAAATACTAACAATACCCGTGCAGTCTTTACATCATTATTCAATAATGTGTCCTTTCTTAACGACAGTTCGAAATTGGTGCTACGCTGGTTCCTTTCTGTTTCAAATGCCCAATTATACATACATCTATCAATATGTGTACTTCAGACACTTGCATGCAGATAATTACTATTGTGAAGCACAAATAACGTAAAAATTAAGCAATCACCAGTAACCTATTGTGCGATTAATTGTAACCTTATCCCTCCCAGCGGAAGACAAGGATCCGGCGGATACCTTCTTCCAAGCCGGTTATTTAATGCGCATTTCTCTTGGCTAGTCCATTATTCAATTACGCCCTCATCTAAAAAACATCCCTCCCGCGTGTTTCGGCTTCCTTTGACTGCGCTGGCACTAATCAGTGTCACGAATTAGGAAGTATGATTAAGAAGAACGATTAGTGGTCCTTTGACGCACGTCGGAATTATACATGGGGTAATTCGTTTCTGGGGAATTACTTTGCGAATAAATTTGATTTCGCTCGGCTGTTAACTTGCTGCATGAAATGACACGGCTATAAATCTTTTTTTCGCCACAATCATGTTTTTAACGCTATGAACGATTGTCGCAGATTTTTTGGGGGTTTTTTTCGCTAAAAGTGGTGTATTTTTTTAAATAAAATATGCATATTTAATCTTTCAAGCACATATATTATGTCAGGCCTTTCAGAATGTTGAAATAATCATAGCCGAATTTCATAGGTATTCTTAGTAAACCAGTTTTTTTGATTTTATGAAATTTTAAGAATTTCACAAAAGATTTACTTAAATTCCCAACCAGGGGATTTTTAAAGTACTGAAGCAATGAATGCCAACTGATGAAGTATGTATCATCAGTTTGTCAAAAATGTATAATTTTTACTTCCAAATAAGGTTTAATATGACCGGTATTTTTATTCCCAATACAATTCCCATGGCATCTAGCAACATATCCAAATTAATTTGTCATACCTATACGTTAATTTAGTCGTGATATCCGTAGTCCTTTATCCCCTACATCTTGATGAAATACCGGCACCCACACGGCAATCATACTGTATTAAATGCACAAGAATTAACTCTGTTATCATAGAAATGTCACCGCTACGTAGGCTGTACTCGAAGCCCAATGCAGGCGGTGCAGACACTCTACATTAATGTAGCTGAATTGAAGCAACTGAAGCCAGCAAATTTTACTTATTTATTGCCGTGTAATGATAAATCAGCTGAATTGTTTCTAACCTACCCTCTACACTCAAGAGTCAAAACTTTATGACCACCCCCACATTTTGCAATAAACTCGCCTGGATGACGTTTAATGCATGTTATAGGTTTAAGTGGTATTTAACTGCTGTTGGAGAGTCTGAAGCATCATCCTTTCACTTACTACAGTGCGTAATGGGCAAAGCTGCTGATCAAAGCGACTTTGATAGAGGGAAGATTGTAATGTCTCGAAGTCTCAGAACAAGTATTTCCGAAACTGCAAGATTAATGGGCTGTTCGCGATCTACAGTTGTAAGTACTTATGCAAAGTGGATGAATGACGTTGAAACCAGCAGTAGACGACATGGTGTTGGACGTCCCCACGTAATAAAAAAAAGTCGTCAGAGACTGTCTGTTGAAGCAAAACCGGAGCCATACAGTGGCTCAGCTGACAGCCTAATTCAATGTAGGACCAAGTAGAATAATATCGGAGCACACTGTTCAGCTGACATTGCTGGATATGGCGCTACGCAGAAAACGTCCCACTAGTGTACCTTTGCTGACCAAGCGTCATCGCCAATTATGCCTGCGCTGGGCCTGGGAACATCGCGACTGGTCTATGTATCAGTGCGAGAGAGTTGCCTGGTCAGATAATTCACGGTTTACCATTCATCACGCCAACGGAGGTGTCAGAATACGCTGTCTTTCAGGCGAACAGTTGCTCTCTCAACGTACAATAGGTCATTCACAGGCAGTTGGTGGCGGTATTATGCTTTGAGGGGCATTCCCTTGGGCGTCTCTGAGACTCGTGGTTATGGTAGAGCAGACCGTGAATACTACAGGGTATCTGAATAGCATTGCGGACAAGTAACACTCTTACATGGCTTCTGTTTTTCTGAATGGAAATGGAATTTTCCAAGAGGACAACGCCCCATGTCACAAGGCGCAAATGAGTTGGAGTGGTTCGAGGAACATGCTGCTGAATTCCAGTTAATGTCCTGGCCGCCTAACTCACCGGATCTGAATCCGATAGAACACAGTTGGGATGTCATGAGACGGCAGTAAAGAGCTCAAAGTCCACCAATGGGCAATATCTCGGATTTGTGCTACCGTTGCTTAAATATCTGATACAAAGACTTGTAGCATCCATGCCAAGACGGGTTTTAGCTGTGTTGCGGAACAATGTGGAATAAACTAGTTATTAAGAGGTGGTCATAATCTTTTGGCTCTTGAGTGTACAAAGCTACTGTTTTGACCGCTGCTCCTGCTCTCTGAAGATTAAGCAGCACATTACCCATGTTTATTTTTTTTATATAAATTGGTTTTCGAATTTTCAAATGTTTCTAATTTTCAAAACTTTTAAAAATTTCAAATTGTTCACATCCTGTTAGTTTTGTTTATACCAATCTGCACATTTTCAACAGTTAGAGAGCTAATTTGTTTAACTTTCATATATAATTTGCAATTAATATTAAACTGCAATACAATCGCTTGTTAATTTGTAAAATTAAAAAAAAATCCTTATTGCGTATATATATATATATATATATATATATATATATTGAGTGCAGTGCGTACAAAAATAGATGCACTATAGTTACTATAGTTTTGTGCTTCTCCATTTCGAAATACAATATACGAAACCCATACGTCAATAAACGGGATTTCCAGCCCTTTTCTCAAAATTGGGTTGTTTTAGTTTTTAATCAAGGTCATACTCTTTTGAAACTGTAGGATGCGCCTGATCCCATAGACTTCGATTTCTATTCCGTCAAACATTCTTTCCACGAACGATTTCTCTGCGTCCCAATTCAGCTTGATTGAATTCTCGTATGCGTGCTTTGGTAACCAATTACTTAACTCACGGTTTCCTATGCTGCTACACTTTTTCAAAGTTTCTTTTTCGTCTTTACATTGATTATCTAGTAAACAAGAATATCATTTTCAAAGTTACAGATAAAGTCGATTCTGTTTTTTAAAAAAATCTGATGCAACTGTCATTACGTAAGCCTAGAGTCTGTAAAAGAAAGACATTCATGAGAGGATATGTTATTCTGTGTTTAACCGCGTGCCTGCTTATCCCGAGTTATCTCGGGCTCGTATGAGTTGCAGGTAATTATTATCCCGAGAAAACTCGGGTGAAACTAATAGATTTTACGCCTATAAATAATTAAAAATTCAACTTGAAACCTACATATTTTATTTGTATTGCTTCATTTTCTTGTACTTCAAAATTAAATTTAAAAAAAATGTGTGTGTGTGTGTGTGGTGTTTTTTTTTTTTTTAATTCGTAAGGGATAATTTGTCTTTTTAATGTTTCTCTTTAATTGATTTTATTTTAATATATCATTTTCAGAAAATGAAAATATTCCTTTTTTATTGTCATCTCTTTACATAACCCTTGATTTATTTTTCATTTGAACAGTGCCTATATGTTTATATTAGGTTTTACATTTTCTAAGCAAAATAACTCATCTTTGTAATTGTTATCTTGTTATTTATTAACCTCCCTTTTTAAAAAATATGATCTTTTAAAAACTATTTAGGTAAAGTAATTCGCTACTTACATAATTTCTCAAACACTTCTTGATATGTGAAGGGAGAAAAATAAAACAAATTAAACTTGCGGGCCATAGCCATGCCCCCCTCTCTGTATAGATGTTTTAAAATGCTATCAGCTGTATGTACGAGTGAATCTGCTGTGCCGAGCTATGGCTCTTGTAGTTTGCTTTGACAAAATGTTCGACGAAGTCAATCATATTGCATGTTATGTCGGCGAACGAACACTTTTTTATGAAGTATTAATTTAATTAAAACAAGGTCTACTACTTAATAACTTGGGAGAATTACAAATACTCTCCGGTATGAAATCGTAACGTTTGAACGTATCAATAAAAAGGTCCCTCAGTCTTAGTACTAAGTAGCATTCTTGAACTGGAGTTTGACTTGAATCAAATTAAAAAATAAAACTTATAAAACGGAATAAATGATTCTTGATTTTGTTTTTTTTATTTGCTACGCATAAAAGCCAAAACGTATATGTGTTTTCATACTATGATACTAGAATATATATTTTGATGTGTAAAAAATATTTTCTTATTAAAATGCAACAGAAGTCTGCCATTTTATGCCACATATTAAATTTTTAGAAACCGCTATATGTATAATTAACTCATACTATCTTTTCCGTTTAAATATTACAAGCTTAAAGCTTAAAAACATGATTATTTAATTATTTTACTGCACTTCCTCGTGTTGCATTAAATTTTTACGCTTAGCAAAGTAAAGCCTGCTTTTTAAAAAAATTGCTACTTCTGCTGATTAACTTGGAAGCCCCAATTTCATTCTCTTTTTTTCTGAAGAATTGCTCTAAAACTTAAGACAGAAAGAAATCCTCTCGTTCGTTTAGCTACTTAATCAAGGGTTCAAGATCTGATTCTTGGTGTAGCTGACGAACAAACCGCAATAAGGCGGGTGCGATTTTTTTTCCTCAAAACCTTTTCGGCCAATACCGCCGAGTCTCGTTCTAATCCAGCTTACTGATTAAAATCTCGTGACTTTGTGTTTTCGTTCGATTTCCGGAGTTGTGGAATTCTTTCTTTTCTCCAATTCCATTTGGTGTTCTTTCTGGCATTTGTTCGGTTCTGATTTGAAGAATTTCGACGTGTGTAAGTGTAGATTAAAATCAAAAGAGAGCTCTATTTTGGGAAGATTTAAAAAAAAAAAAATGTTTGCATCAAGTGGAGTATTTTGTGAGAATTAAACAGTTCGTTACCAATTCTCAATAAAAGCAAAGAAAAAGTCCCACGAATTAAAAACTATTTAATCATTAGTTATATGATGGTATAAGTAAGATATTTTATTGTTGAAATAATTGAAAATGATTATTCGTTAGCTATTTTGATACAATATTGTTTTCTTTAGAGAGTTGCGTTCACAAGAAAGAGATAAGTTTAGTCCTTAAAAAGATTTATACGTTAATGCCTTTTACAAGTTATGAAAGACTAAGAGGTAGATAGTAATGAAATAAGATTGTGTTATCACAATCCATGCTTAAGTTACAAATGTACCCCTGTCTTAACACAATTTTGCCGTGTATTCCCCTGTATTGTTTTGAGAATTACCAGATGTATGCTTTTTATTCTTGAAGTCCTCAAAGGTCAATTGCCATGTTGGATAATTTTCTTTTGCCATCCAAAGTTAATGTCCAACATTGAATCTCTCCTAGCACAAATAATCCATCCACATTTTGTGCTCAAATTGTAAACTTTTATTTTTTCACAAATTATTAACAGAAATTATGATTTTTACAGAAAAATGAAATAAACGTAATAATTCAGTGTTTTTTTTTATCCTTACATTTATTTCATTTTCTTTGAATCCATGTAAACCCTGAGAAAGCGTTGATTTTTTCGAAATAAAACACAGTTTAAAACTTCGCACATTTATCAGCAATAATGGAAAGTATACATTTTTAGAAAACTAAATATACGATTATCTTACACTTCAAAGGTGTTTCTTTCTCTTTTCATAGCTCTATAAATATCCTTAATTCTACAGATTCTTCAAATATGTTTTTTTCCTTTTAATATCTCTATAAATATCCGTGTAATTCTTCACTGAGTCTTCAAATACGTTTTGTTACAAAAATAGATTGTCTCTACACTTGTTAACACTTTGGACTTGAAGCGTCCAATAACAATGAAATTTCTTCGAAATCTATTTTAATCGACAATATGCTAGGTTATTTTCTAGTAGAATCCCCTTTTGGTATTTCGAAGAATATTTGGAAGGTTGATATTACTTGCAAGACCATGTCACGTCACATTTCTCAACTTAGTTCACGCTCAGTGTTACTAAAAATAATTTTTTAGACTTTAAGTTCATTTAAAACTTAAATGCGTTATAAAGTGCGAAAATACATTTTTTTGAAATTTTAAAAATATCGTATGGTTTTTATGTACTATCTATTTTTTTCATTATTACTACTCAAATTTGTATTGTTTTATCATGAACTACAAATCTCCTTGTTTATTATTTCCATTCGATTTTCAAGCAAAAGTCAAAACAAAATATTAAAATTGCAATGCAAAAGAAGGAAATACTTTATTTAGAGACATGTGTGACAACTTGACGGAAGCTGTTTATTTGCTATTATTATACATTTGCGACGAATCAAGATTCAAGCCCATTACACAAGAGGCGCATTATCTCTAAAACATTCACAACTCAAATGCGATGTCTTTATTGCTCAGAAATCACATTTAAGTCAACGTCTTAACCATAAAATCACCTCTTCTTGTGATGTTGGCCTAAGGCCAAAGTAGGAATAAAAATGCAACTATATTTTGTTTTTATATCCGATTTTGTTTATCCCTATCTGGCTTAAGAAGGAAGCACTTGTAAGCTTTTTGGGGAAGGCAAAAACGCTATTGTATTAAAGGGATTTGGAGAAGGTATTTGCGAATATTGGGGTGTTAAAGTCTCAAGCAAAGAAGAAAGTTCAACATTTATATTAAAAGTTGTCTCTTCGAAGCATATATAAATATGCATGCGAGTTTTAGAGGGGAATGGATGCAATTTTGGTTATTGCTTTATTTTGAAGAAGCGAACTGCAACAATGATTCAGAAAGAAAAAGGCTGATTTAAATAGTATTATTTGTTCTTATACAAATGCTGGGTATTAAATAGCAACAATGACTGAATTTGAATATTATTCTTTTTTCGTCTCTTCTTTAACGATGATAGCGTATTGACAAAACTATTGTCTAAAAGCTTGTACGTTTTACACTTACAGATTGTAGTTCGTGTAATCCTAAAAAAATGTTAAATATATAACTTTCAGAATTACTTTGTAACTCTTGTCATTATATAAATAACTATTTCCAATTTGGAAGGGGGGGGGGGAAACAAGTAAATATTTTCGGATTAGCTTTCTCGTGAACAAAACCAATATATTCACCTTTCTTTTTTTTTTGTTTTTTTTCTGAATTTTTAATTAGTAAAATTTTAGATTTTCTAAATTTGTGTTACGTTTTTTAGGTAAGCAATAACTAATTTTCAGCTAAAATAATAGGTGAAATACTTTGTAAATTTAATAATGGGGCCGAGTTATACCCTATCTCTGCTAAGATACAGTGCCAAGTTATGATGAAATGTTTGCTGAAGCCAATTTCTTCCGCTGTAACCTAATCAATTTTAGCGATGAATAATTTTTAGCATTTTCGAATGTGTGATTAACTGCCGAGTTTTCGTTCCCGTGTGTAATTGCTATTGAACTGTAATGTTTGTTTTGTTATCTACTTGAGTCTATTCATATATAAGATGGTGGAAGAGATAAGATATATAAATCGTGATTGAAGGTATCTATATGTATAATATTTGGTTCCAATTTACGTCTGAATAATAACTCTCATTTTTGCCATCTTGTATAGCTAAAATATTCAACAGAACTACCTAGGAATTATTTTATAACTTTTTTTGATGAATTTGAAACACTATTTCAATAGATGTGTTAAACAAAATTAAATAATAGTTTAATCTGACAGTCGAACTGCATTTTTATATTTTAGCGTACTCATTTGAAAAATGCACATTAGGAAGAAATGAATTCAAACTAGTGTCTCAAATGTGCCAATTTTAAGAAACCGTGGAAGACGAAGATTCCTTTAAAAAGACAAGTATATGTCATCAATCATACAAAAATGATTGTATGTAAATGCTGCTGTCATTGAAATCCGTAGTTTAAATCGGCTGTTTGCCACATTTGTCGCAAAGGATCCTTCGAAGTTCGCATAGGGGTTTTCCTCCCCCTACGAGGTTGAACCTCCTCTCCTATAGGTGGTTTCCTTATGCACATACATAGTAATATTAGACCTTTTCCAAATTAAGCACGCATGTCCTTTGCCGCTCAATTATTCACATATGGTGGTAGTAGAGAGGAGGGTGCCAGAAAATCCTTGAAATGGAATATTATTGCCTATTTCTAAAAAAGGCTAATTTTTTGTAATTTTGGAAACATTCAAACAGGTCTATGCTTAACTTTTGAGTCACACAGTTGCTCTTTTCTTCAAGTCGGCAGGAAATTACTCACTATTTTTTTCCTTGTTATTAAAGCTCGTTTGTTGAACATGCAATACTTGTCACAGTTTTTATTTTGGAGGTCGATCGCTCCATGCCGGACAACGCAGCTAGTATTGAGTAGATAAGGCCATTAGGCACTAATAGAAGTACGATTTACTTTTAAAATTAATTCATCAATCAAGTAAAACGACGTTAAGAGTTCCCACAATCAACTAAATAAGTATGGTGAGAATAAAAATACAAAAAAAAAGTTAAATCAAAATGTAAGAGTAAAATACAGGAGACAAACATGGTGGCGAAGATTATTTCCTCTTTGAAAACAAGGTAAGGGACACAATAATAAGGGAAAACGTATATACAGCAAGATTGTAAGCACAAAAATAGCATGTTACTTTTCTTTTTCAACAGCTAAAGTACTTAAATATAAAAATTATTAAAGCAAGAAAAAAGTTTGTTAAAATGACATTAATGACTAACCGATTGCAAAAATAGAGGTATTACTGTAATTATATTTTGTCGTATATGTTGAAAGGTTTAATAGTAATACTAAGCATGTCAAAATGTGTGAGAAATTTCTAACTAGCTTGCGGTACACGTAACACAAAAATAAGTACTTATATGTACGTTATAAAAGAACAAAATGAATGATATACATTCTTCTCTAACGCTGAACATTAGGTATACGCCGCAACTGGAGTAACATTTTCCACTCAACATCACAACGCCAAAAAAGCTAAAATTTGCAAGATACTAATATTAGGCCATAATTTTTTACACAAACATGGATCCAAAGGAAGTACAGCAGCAGTAAACTAATTGAACAGCGTAAATTCTCTTAATGCTCCTTTTTACGGTACTTCGTGCGTGTCAGGTTGCAAGTTTACTCTACGCCGTAACTACACCATTTCGAACATTTTTGGAGAACATTCGCATTCGAAACACCCTTTCGAACATCGTCGCAAATGCAAATGAACCTCGTAAACACACTGACAAAGTGTTGTCGAAAAAGATTCCGTCGTGCCAATTTCATGAGGCATTAACGGAAGCCGTCAAGACTCATTCAAGCCGCATAATGTCATTGACGTACTTTTCGTCTTATGGCCAGATGCATTATCCTTTAAAAATTCAACGCTTTAAATGTGCGGCGGTTTTATGGCAGCGAAAAGTCTATTTAAGTCGCCGTCTTAAGAATAAAGTCGTCATTCCCAGGAGACGACTTTTCAAAGCTTGGCCTTAAGCCAGAATCTACCGGTAGGAAGAAGTACTTTTTATTTATTTATGTTACTTGATTTTTCCTGTAGATCTAACCTGAAAGTTCTGAAATTGCTTAAATAAACGTAGGCTGTTCTGTGAAGGATTTACTTGAAATGGTTCTAAGACTACTGGGATAGGTAAATATTAGGTATTTTGAATAAGAACAAAAACTTCTGACATCCGTTTTTAGAATTATAAATATCTCTTGTGACTTAGTATTTAGTTCACACATTTAACCCATTAATGCCTGACATTTTTTTTCAACGATATTTTGTATACTGGTTACAAGCAGTGTTTAATGTACAGGAAAAATAATAGAAAACATATTATGTAAAAAATATTTTTTTTTAATAAGGAAAGAAAAATCGTCCCTTAAAAGTTACGATAGACCCCAGAGGGTACATACTTTTTTTACTAAATTCTTTTTCTGCCTACGATATAATATTCAAAAAGACATTTTATAAGAAGAAATAAAATCAGCAATTAACATAAACTGGGACGCTGGGAATAACTTCGAAAACTTGGCTTTTTTTCTTGAGATTGTGAACGATGTCATTTTTGATAAAGATCATATTAAAACTGCTACAGAACACACTTCACAATGGTTATGCGCTGCAATCTGTTAATAACGAATTGAAACAATACCAAGGTATTAATTGAACACTATTATTTGGTTGAAATGTTCATTTTGGGGAAATTCAGACCCCTTTTTGGACCGTCCCTAAAAAGGGACGCTAGGCATTAATGGGTTATCTTTTCAAATGTCAAATGATTTGTTTTACTCAATAATACTATGATATACATCACCTACCTTATTTCTTATTTTTTCTCTGCTTTTCCGTAGTCGGGTTCAATTTGTCATTTTATTTATTTAGTTTTTCAATGATAATATTTGTATTTTTAGCTGTGAGCGAAAACGTATCTCAACACGGTTTGTAATAAGTATTTTCTTTAGAACAGCTCAATGCATGCACTTAATACATAACATGCACTTATATACATAATTTTGAAATAAATGTAAAATAAACTTAATGAAAAATGAAAGATTTTTTAACAGTTTGATGATTAAGTTAAAAGCTGGACATGTATGGTGCATCAATTTTTGGCCGAATAAAAGTATAAATTATAAGTAAACCGTAAGGGGTTACAGTACCTCAAAAATGACCAAAAGACCAAAAACATTTTTATTGCTTATTTCAAAAGTAAAAATTAGTTAGAACACTCAGAAAAAATAGCATTGTTCTAGCTAAATTATTTAAAAAGTTATGAGCGACTTTAGGGCATGCATGCTATGTGTTCTAATGGAAAAGCCAAACTTTAAAGTGCTTTTTCTCGGTGATCAGTTTTTAGTGTTTCTATGTTACTGGAAATGCTAAGGAACTTTTTCTATAAAAGATATAACTTTAAAGCAATATTTTTTGCACTGAGGATAATATATTTAATAAAACTGCATTGAATAAGCGTTTTATAAATTAAAAAAAAAATTTAGAGGTTGTTAAACCTCGAAGAACAAAATTTTCTAAGAAATTTTTACATAAAAGGTCACAAAATATTTTCTAATCAAAATATAAGAAAATGAATGCACAGATTTGTTGAGGTAATCTTTCTGATCATTTCACAAAAAGAAATTTTGAAATTAGTGCAGAAACAAAAAAGCCTTAGGGATTTTAAAAAATTGAAATTTTCTTTTATTTTCAAATTTTCAAAAAAAGTTTTCAAAATTTTTAATGTTTGAAAATAAATTATTGATTGTTAAACAAGTGCAAAAACAAATATTTCAAAAAATTAACTTTTTTCACTTAAATTAAAGAAATTTGTTAGAAAGGTACTGTGACCTCTTAATAACAGGAACTTATGAACTGCACTCTAAACTATTTCAAATACCCAGCGGATACTCTGGTACGATAAAGTGTCTAAAATTAATTCTCACATGTGGGCTGCTTGTTAGATGTTTCGTCACAAACTTAAGAGCTGAAATTATTATATATCTTCTTAATGACCATTAAGCTAAGCACTCAATCTCCATATGCATGCTTTCACAGCCTAACTAGACATTTTGAAGAGTGGTATCTTAAATCTTCAAGCAAGGAATTAACAGACATTTATAATGCACAAAAAATTAAATTAGATAGAGTAAGTGCTCCAGTAGTCGGCCACAATGACATAAAACTCCTCATAAATAGTTCATTTTTAATTCAAAGTCAGATATGACGCATTCACAATCATGTACCTATCCTCAATCATCAACCAGTGGCAGTTAAGTTTTGGGTGCTTTTTTTTTTTTGAATTAGTAATGAGTCATTCCATTTTGAATGGTGTGCCCGTCATCCAAGATTGCGATTCTGCTTATTTTTCAGCTAAGATGATTCTGTGGCCGACTACTGGAGTATTTACTAGTGTTGACAACAGCTTGGATTTTAACATTTTTTTTTTTAATTTCTGAAACAAGTAGGTGATTAACTATTACAAAGGTTCATCCTAAAGTTTTATCTTGTTTTTGTTGCTGTATTGATAGCTGAAAGTTCTAGGTTAGCCAGGGTCACCAAAAGATCTCTTAAATGGCCGACTACTTGTGATTTTACCCTATTGTTTGTTATTTTTCAACCGTCCTATTTATTATGTAAACAAAAGTAAATAGTTTTTATATATATATATATATATATATATATTATATACATATATATATTATATATATATTATATATATATATATATATATATATATATATATATATATATATATATATAAGGAATAAAACTGAAATAGAAACTCAAAATGGCATGCTTTAATTTTAGGATGAGTATTTATTTTGCTGCAAAAAGACATAATCTGGGGAATGAAACCTTAAATAATGTACCTAAATTGCTATGAGTTAAAAACAGAAAGTCATTAAATTGCCAGTAAGAGAGAACACTGGGTTAGCTAAGAACTATTAAGAGCTTAAAAATTAAATTAAAAAAATATATAGGTTAAAAGGAATAATTTTGTACAATACCTTTTTTTAAAACTGTGCTGGTTACATTATTTTCTCATAATTAATCCTCCTTGTAAATTAATGTACAAAACAAAAATCACGCTTGGAATCTCGCTGAAGATGCAACAAAAACTCTTTAGTGATAATAAAAAAATTGCGAGAAAAAAACTCTAATTAATTAAACTATTCTTCCAGAAATATAATGCATATGACATAAAAACTTATAAACTTTGATGAAAGATAACTTTGTTGTGTTCCATAAGCTTAACGGAAAATTAACTTATATCTATAAATATGCTCAACCAAGAAAGTACTTTTTTTAATGTACGAAACAGGTGTTGAAATTTATTCTATAGTTCATGGAGCCGTGACTTTTAATGCTTCCGTTTTTTTTTTCTTCACAAAATGTCGAAAAAATTTTCGATGAAAGAAAAAGTGTTTATTAATAAATTATCTTTATACGTGACATTAGGGGACTAATCCTTCAATAAACATTCCTTACTTTGATGTTGCTTAGCTAATATTTATGGTTCACGTACAACATTCTTTCGCTTAATAAATATATTTATATCTTAGGAAAAGTAGGTGTTAAAATATCTAAACAGATTTGTTCTAAAAGTAATGATTTCAAATTCTACTTTTTTTTACATTTTTTTTCGCATTCCGATGGTTTTTTGAAAATAAAATTAAAAATTACAGACATTTTTTTTTTCTCCAAAATTGAACAAGAAGTTCTGTCAAGAACTAAACGAGCCTACTTTCCCGTACATCGACATCGGCATTCTCGCATCTGATCATTATTCTCTTGATTATCTGAGACTTAAAATTATGTCAAACATACCTTTTTAGCACTTAGAGCTGATTTCGAAAAGCAAAATATACCCCTTTCATCAGATGAAATAGACACGTAAAAAGCAATTAACGAATAAATAAAGTTTTGTCGCACCTTTTAAAGAGTGTAATTGTTACAGTTCCTCCGTAGAAAAAATCCTCCATCGTTTTCAAAAAAAAAAAAAAATAATAATAATAAAATAAATAAATAAATAAATAAAAGTACAAAGAGCATCAAAACACATTTTATCAAAGAAAGAAAAAAAAAAGAAAAAAAAAAAACTCGTCCGTTAATAAAATGTCTCGAATTTCACTTTTAATCTGTTGCCAGTTGTTAAATATAAATAAAGAATAAAATGTTCTCGTGAATGAAAAATTTTTGTTACAAAAAAAAAACATCGTCTGCCAAAAAAAAAAAAATAATAATAATAATAATAAATAAAATAAAACAAATTTATAAATAAACAAAAAATCGTCTGCACAGTCAGTAATTTTTTTCTGAGCCTGCATTTCCGCCATGTTTGCGGAGTCGGAGTCGGAATCAGAGTCCTCACAGAAGATTACTCAGAAAAGTACGTTACAAACATTATTTATCAAAACCATTTTCTTACAAAGTTAGTTTGAAGGAAATCCGACTTTATAGTCTAAGATCCCACCGCAGTTTATCTACACTCATAGCGTACACTCATCGCGTATATATCAAATTAAAGCACATTTTTTTCTAAACATGATGCACTAAGTCTTCGTATGTAAAAGTGCCCGAAACCTATAGGCAGCCTGGCCTAAACAGGACATATGAATGTAGTATTTCTACACTCATTGCGTACACTCATCACGTATATATCAAATTAAAGCTGATTTTTTCCTGAACGTTGACCACTAAGGCTGCCTATGTAAAAGTGGCCGCAACCTCTAGGCAGCCTGGCCTAAACAGATCATATGAATGTAGTATTTCTACACTCATCGCGTACACTCATCACGTATATATCAAATTAAAGCTGATTTTTCTCTGAAAGTGATGCACTAAGGCTGCCTATGTAAAAGTGGCCGCAACCTGTAGCCAGCCTGGCATAACAGGTCACATAAAAGAAGTATTTCTACACTCATCGCGTCCTCTCATCACTCATTTATCAAATAAAAGCTGATTTTTTTCTGAACATGATGCACTAAAGCTGCCTATGTAAAAGTGTCCGCAACCTCTACGCAGCCTAGCCTAAACAGGTCACATAAATGTAGTATTTCTACACTCATCTCGTACACTCATCACGTATATGTCAAATTAAAGCTGATTTTTTTCTGAAAGTGATGCACTAAGGCTGCCTATGTAAAAGTGGCCGCAATCTGTAGGCAGCTTGCATAGCAGGTCACATAAATGTCAAATTATTCATTCATGTAACTTGTTTAGACCCGGCTGCCTACAGGTTGCGGCCACTTTTATATAGGCAGCCTTAGTGCATCACTTTCAGAAAAAAAATCAGCTTTAATTTGATATATACGTGATGAGTGTACGCGATGAGTGTAGAAATACTACATTCATGTGACTTATTTAGGCCAGGCTGGCAAGAGGTTGCGGTCACTTTTACATAGGCAGCCTTAGTGCATCACTTTCAGAAAAAAATCAGCTTTCACTTAATATATACGTGATTAGTGTACGCGATGCGTGTAGAAATACTACATTCATGTGACCTGTTTAGAAAAGGCTGCCTAGAGGTTGCGGCCTCTTTTCCATAGGCAGCCTTAGTGCATCACGTTCAGGAAACAATCAGCTTTAATTTGATATATACGTGATGAGTGTACGCAATGAGTGTAGAAAGATTACATTCATGTGACCTGTTTAGGTCAGGCTGCCTAGAGGTTGCGGCTACTTTTACATAGGCAGCCTTAATGCATTACGTTCAGTAAAAAATCAGCTTTAATTTGATCTATACGTGATGAGTGTACGCAATGAATGTAGAAATATTACATTCATGTGACCTGTTTAGACCAGGCTGTCTATAGGTTGCGGACACTTTTCCAGTGGAAGATTAGTGCATCACTTTCAGAAAAAAATCTGCTTTAATTTGATATACATGTGATGAGTGTAAAAATTTGACATTTATGTGACCTATTATGCAGGCTGCCTACAGGTTGCGGCAACTTTTACATAGGCAGCCTTAGTGCATCACTTTCAGAAAAAAATCAGCTTTAATTTGATATATACGTAATGAGTGTACGCGATGAGTGTAGAAATACTACATTCAAGTAACCTGTTTAGGCCAGGCTGCCTAGAGGTTGCGGCCACTTTTACATAGGCAGCCTTAGTGGTCCACGTTCAGGAAAAAATCAGCTTTAATTTGATATATACGTGATGAGTGTACGCAATGAGTGTAGAAATACTACATTCATATGTCCCGTTTAGGCCAGGCTGCCTATAGGTTTCGGGCACTTTTACATCCGAAGACTTAGTGCATCACGTTCAGAAAAAAATGTGCTTTAATTTGATATATACGTGATGAGTGTACGCTATGAGTGTAGATAAACTGCGGTGGGATCTTAGACTATTAAGTTCAGGATCAACATTCAACTTAAATTCCCCGTAGACGCTAATGTTAATTTTTTTTTTCTGAACGGTTCAATATTGAACGAAAAATGGTTCAAATCAAAAAGCGAAATATGGGAATGTATGGGAAAGCCTCTCCGAGATCTTTCAAACAAAAAAAAGTTTATTCCATTCGGACGGTTCACTCAAAAGTTATTAGGTGGGGAAAGGTTGCTTGAACGGTTCAATGTTGAACGAAAAAGTGTTCAAATTGAAAATTTAAATACGGTAATGAAGTATCCTTGCTGAGATCCTTCGAACAAAAAAAAAGTTTATTTAAATCGGACTGTTCACTCAAAAGATATTAGGGGTGACAGCTTGATTGAGCGGTTCAATGTTGAACGAAAAATTGTTCAAATCAAAAATGTAGATACGGGAATGAAGTATCCTTGAAAAGATCTTTCGAACAAAAAAAAGTTTGTTCAAATCGGATTGTTCACTCAAAAGTTAGCATCGCGGGACCGGTTGTTTGAACGGTTCAAAGTTGAACCAAAAATTGTCCAAATCGAAAAATCAAATATGGGAATGAGCTGCACTCGCTGAGATCTTTCGAACAAAAAAAAATTTATTCCATTCGGACGGTTCACTCAAAAGTTATTAGGTGGAGAAAGGTTGCTTAAACGGTTCAATGTTGAACCAAAAGTGTTCAAATTGAAA
>JAXGGA010015014.1:0-30396 GCA_038373865.1 Uloborus plumipes | reverse complement strand
CTCTCACAGGAACTGCATTCCTTGAAAGGTCCACAAGCGTAGATGCTACTAGTACTCCTTTTGGGCTATTGTTCTGGTTAGGATATTCAATGAGGCCGAATTTAAAGCTGTTGTTTTCCTTGATGGAGCCAGGTATTAGTACTTCTGATCTAGAGAGAATCAATAAATCAGTTTGGGCTATTATTTGATGAGCGGATTTCAAGTTATTTTCGGTATTGAAAATTGCTATATCTTCCCTCATCGAGTGCAGCTCATTATTTTTAAAGTCGATAGAAAAATCAAATTTTCTCAAAAAGTCCAGTCCGAGAATGAAGGGATCTGTAATGTCAGCGACGAATGCCGTGTGATGGTAAGTGGCGCTCCCGAACATTATTTCTAAGTTCACTTTTCCTTCAATCTCGATTTTGTCACCTGTCACAGTTTGGAGAGTAACGCAGGGCGGCCGTCCATAAGATCTTGAATCCAAATTGACGAGTCACATCAGTCCTAATGATGGTAACGTTGGCTCCTGTGTCCACAATCATTTCACAGGGAAACCCATTCACATAAGCGTAAATGAAGAGTCCGTTGCAGCCGCCACTTCTTGGGGAAATCTGGAAAACTTTGGGAGACGTCTTTTTTTCTTGGCGAGCTTCGCAATTCCTCCGTACGTGGCCCTCACCGCCACATTTCCAGCACTTCAGTGGTTGTCTACTTTGGTCTTTGCTAGTCTTCTTCAGGATCCCCGAGATATCTTTGATTTGTCGCTCAATTTCCGAGAGACGAGTTGAGTTCGAATCCTGGGCACTCACTTCCACGCCCCTGGTTGAATGGCGATCCTTGCGGGATATTTACTGTGCAGCCTCGAAATTCATTGCGTAGACCAGACCGGATTTAAGATCTTTGATGTCCGCCATCCGGAGAGCCGTCTGAACTTCTGGACTTCGCACTCCGTCTATGAAGTAGTTCAGGGCCAGGCTATCGCGAACAACCGAAGGACAGTTCGAAAAGGCGAGATGGGAAAGCCTCTCAACGTCTGCTGCAAAAACTTGCAAAGTCTCTCCAGCCCTCTGAAGTCGGGATTTGAGCTGGAGTTGGCTGAATTCTTTTTGGCATGCTTCACCAAAGCGAAGCTCCAAGACCGATGATAAGGCTTCGAAGTCGCGGTGCTTGTCCTCTGGGAAGGTCTGTAGTATATCAGCTGCATCTCCTCTCAGCGAGGCTGCAAGGTGGCAGGCTTTCGTGGAAGAGTCCCAGGAGTTTGCTTCTGCAACGATGAGGAACTGCTTCTTGTAAATATTCCACAAGGTCTTCCCGTCAAATGTGGCCGGTTTAATGGATGGACGAGAAGTTCTAGTTGCAGCTACACAGTCACTTGAGTTGTTGCAGGATGCTGATAACTTTGATTCAAGTTCTTTAATTTTTTTTCCACATGGTTCTCTACTGTGGTGATTCGATTCTCAACGCAGTCTGAGTTGTTGCAGGATGCTGATAAATTTGATTCAAGTTCTTTAATTTTCTTTTCCACATGGTTTTCTACTGGGGTGATTCGATTCTCAACTCTGTCAACTGTTTTTTCTGTAGCTTCCACTTTATTTTCCATATTGGCAAATTTATTTTCCACCAAACTTTTCATTGACGTTAGATAGCTCTTAATTTCTTCTTGACTTGAAGTTATGCTAGCGGTTAAATCATTTTTTAATTGTTCTTGATTAGTAGCCATAGTCGCCATATCATTCTTTATGTCACTTTTAACAGCGTTGATCGCATCAAGGAGTTGTTTCAGTTGTTCATCCATTGCTCGAGTAATCACCATAAAATTCCGAAGTCAAAAGGTCCTCAGGAAGAAAAGTCCAAGTTCACGGATAATTCCAAAAAAGTCCTTGAAGATGCCCCACGTTGGGCGCCAAAATTGTAACGAGTCCGTAGCACCTTCAACTTTCTTTAAATGAGCATTCCAATCTTGAGGGAGTAACTATAAATTTATTTACAAGTATGTACACTTGTTTACAATAGGAGCAGGAAACAATTGCTAAACATCCAGCAATTAGGAACAGTACACTGTACTCTCAGCAGTAACTCAGCACCACGTATCTAACGTGAACAGTAATTAAGAAATTACAAAAGCAAAACAAACATTCACTCGTTCGCGAATAAAACGAGCCTCTCAGAAATCCAATCTGAGAAAAACTCACTAACTAACAGTGTTCAAGGCAGTCGGACAGCTATTTATACTCGGAAGGAAATATCTACAACGTTCTAGCAAAATCCGGAGTGTTCATTCATTCACAAACTTAAATAATCCATTCAAGAAAATTCAAGTGATAAAAAGAAAAACCACTCCGAGCGAAAATGTCTTCATGCTTATTAAAGTTAGGGTAAGTGCAAAAACTACAAAATGTTACATGGTCGGTATACAAATGATGGAAGTGATATCTTCAGATACTTTTGCAACATGTCGCCAGATAAAACCAAAACTAGTGAAAATGATGCAAGGCAAGAAAAACAACAACTATTTACAAGATTTGTAACAATATGCTTTTTTTCATTACACAAATGTATTTATTTTCTTTTTTCAAATTTATATTTAAATTGAAAAATTGTTTACTTATTTTTGTTAACATTTTTTTTTGTAAATATCTATATATCTACTGGCCGACCTCGAAACCCGCGCCTAGCACCGTTGAACGGTTCTATTTTAAAAAGGCAGGCAGCTTGATTACGAAAATGCACGATGGCAGCAATTCTACTTTGTCCGATATCATTTTATTTTCATAAACCTGATAAGTAAGAGAAATTGAAAAAAAAAAAAAAAAAAAACATCAAGAGGATTCACAAGAATCAATCAAAACCTCCAATAAACGAATCCAACGAAAAAAAAAAGAAAATAAAGAAAACTCCCTTCCTATTCCTTATCTCTGTTATCACAATTACCCATAGTTTCATAAATCAATTGAGACCTGACGCATGCGCAAATTCGAGGAAGGTCGCCGAAAAGATTATCAAACAGTATCTATCTATCCATTTATATATACGTATAAATATTAGGGTGGGGCGAAAAATAAAAAGTTTTTCAGATCAACTTCTAATAGTTGCCAAAAGTTGTCTTTGGTGATAGTTAGCTTTTGTGCAAAATTTGAGAAAAATCGGTTAATATCTTCAGGGGGCGCTGCGATCGCAAAGTTTTATCATAGCTTTTATCGGAATTTTATGGTTAAAATATGAAAAATAATGTCGTTAGCTAATCTCATTGCATTTTTTTTTGCTCATAAGATATATTCATGCATTCAAAGCATATGAAATAACTCACAAAAAATTATTTTATATGATATATTTATATTTCAAGCATTTAAAAAGAAACAATAACGTGAAAAAAAGTAATTTTTTTGAAATATAAATATATCATATAAAATAATGTTTGTGAGTCATTTTATATGCTTTGAATGCATGAAAACATCTTTTGAGTAAAATGCAAAGAGACTAGCTAAAGGCATTCTTTTTGATATTTTAACCATAAAATCCATAACAAAGCTATGGTAAAACTTTGCGATCGCAGCGCCCCCTGAAGATATTAACCGATTTTTCTCAAATTTTGCACAAAAGCTAGCTATCACCAAAGACAACTTTTGGCAACTATTAGAAGTTGATTTGAAAACCTTTTTATTTTTCGCCCCACCCTAATAAATATATAGAAAGATACAGACACATTTTTATGATATTTAACGTAATTATCCGCCTCTAGAATTTCAAGTTCACACATTTTGTCGTGTATTTTTAATGGTCTGTAAAAAATTAATGAGACAATATTTTTTTGGGAACATTGTATTTTTTTCATCTGTAGACTCTAAGGATTCAGAAAAATATCACATTTTGTAGTCCCCGAAGTTGGCAAACGAAACCATGTTTCTAAGCATCTTTTGTGCCTTCGTCCCACAGATATTACAAAATACATACCGTTTTGTTCTAAAAATGTCAGTTGCTTAACCTGTGGAATCGACCCCTCCCCCCTCCTTTCGGTAAGTTTTCAAAATTAAAATCCCACATACGCAATTGTTAGACATCTTTGATAATGTTAGAAAAGGGAATGAAATCGGGGACTTCTCCCTCCCCACCCTCTTTCGAAATTAAAGTCTAAAAACCGAAATTTTTGACGAATTTTAATGATGCTGGGGAAAGGCAAAAATAAAGGGAGCTCTCCCGGAACGTTTTCACAATTGAGGTCCTAAAATTTTAGATTTTTCTTTTTTTTATGCAGGACGATGGGTAACTCTAGCAGGGAAATTTTTTGACATAGAAGACCAAAGAAATTGTGGAACATCTTCTATGTCGTTAGAGAAATGGATGAGATTTATCCATTCTCTCTAGAAAGTTTTCGAAATTTTAGACCTAAATGCTCAATGAGAAACCATTTTTGAGGACATAAGGAGAAACGATGGGGTTCGAAAACTCGTTTCCGTAAATGTTTCGGAGTTGAAGTCCTGAAAATATTTAGACGATTTGAATAGCGTTGGATGAGGAGTGAATGCCGGAGATAGGGGTTCTCTGGGAAAATTTTCAAAATTGAGACCCTAAACACGAGGTTTTAGACTATTTTTAATGAGGTGAGAAGATGCCGGAGCTCAGGGTCACTTCCCAAACAAGTTTTAGATAATTTGGTCTAAAAACGAAAATTTAGATTATCTGTAATGGTGTGGAGGTGGAGCGCCTGAGAGTTTTCCCTAGATTAAATTCTAAAAATTGAAACTCTACATATATGCATTTGTAGGAACTCTAATGCATCTGACAGTGCTGGGTGAAGAGATAGGGGTTGGGACTTCTTCTCGGAAAATGTTTTGAAATTTTTGACCATTTTCAAAATGTTGGCGGGGGGAGGGGCGATCGAGATCCGTTGAAATTCGATTAACGAAATTGTCGAAAATCTTCGATGATATCGGGAAAAGAAATAGGTTTCTGGACTCTCCTCAGAACGTTTCATAAAAAGCAAGTTTAGACAACCTTTGAAGATGTTAGTGGAACCGGATTCCATTAACGAAACAGTCGGTGACTGAAGCGTGTCATTAGAATCCCTGGACGACGATTTCAGTTTTTCTGATTTGTCTAGCCACCAAGACGGTTGGATTAGCTGCCTTTAAAGGCAGCTTTGACCTCGCCGCCTGCGTCGGGTTGGTGCACGCAGCCTTCGGCGGTGTACTTTGTATTCTTAGCCTAGCACACTTCTTCAACAATTGTTTTACGAAAAACAGACTTCGGGGTCTTCGCAGCACGGCTACTTCTTGAATAGATTGATCTCTTCGATCTCAGAAGACACTTGCCGCGAGTCTTTTTTAAGATCTACTTTTTCCCTTGTACCGAGTGTCAAAAAACTGCTTAAGCAATTCGAATTACTCGTTCTCCGTGCAAATAAGTAGAGATAGATAGATTGAAAGAGAAAAAGTCTAGTCTTGGAGTGAAAGAACCCGGGAGGAGGAATTTGGCACTGTGACAAAATTCTTACTCTGTTTCTTCTTCTCATGATTTGCTCGTACCCGCTTGTAAGTGCTTGAGAAATTTACGTTTTTATAAAAATCTTTGCTAGTTGAAATCAGAGAATGATACAAAATAGCCGAACATGAGGGCGGAAAAATCGCGAATCTATCGACACTTGGTTTGATGGTCAGTTCACTGGCGTTCAGAAGAAGTAAGGATGACTTACCTGTAGATTGATATACACAGACATACATGCATACATATATACGCTCTTTTTTTATTAATATGAGATCAGGCTTGGGGTCAATTACGAGAAAATGTAATCGATTATGACTACGAGCATGAAAATTTTGAGATACAATTTACGATTAAGATTACAGTCCTCTGCCAAATCGCAATTACGATTACATCAATGATTAGATTATGCAAAAAACGTAATAGTCTACGATTATTATGTGCCGATTACGATTTCTATTACACGATTACAGCTTTGGGAGGAATATATTATATATATATTTATATATTAGGGTGTCCTGAAAAAAACGAATTTGTACAAAGCACTTAGCCTTAGTGCGGAAAATTTATGACTCCCCAACGCTAATTACTGGGTAAAATTTCTTGACTCAGAGATAATGCCTTCTGCTCTGGCAAGGGGCTTGAAGTTTAGAGATTTTCGGAAAAGAATCGAAAAAAGAGAAGATTTACAAAATATTTTAAAATCCACAGAATATTATGCCTTAGTGCTGAAAATTTGTGACTTCCTAACACTAATTACTGAGAAAAATTTCTTGACTCTGAGTTGATACCTTCTGCTCTGGCAAGAGGCTTGGATTTTAGAGATTTTTAGGAAAATATCAAAAAAAGAGAAGACTTACAAAATACTTTAAATTTCACCGAATGTTCAGAATTAGTGTAAAAAACTTGTGACTTCCTATCACAAACTAATACTTGTAATTTTAAGTCTGTGAGCTAATTACTTATGCTTTGAAAAAAGACCTGAAATTAGAGAATTTCGTAAAAAAATTCTTAAATGCGAGTTACACATAACAAAACTGCTACATATCTAGTACGCTCCACTATTTCGAATTTTTATCGCTTGAATGACAACATCAGACTACCTCTTGAACTGAAATGAACTCCTCCTCTTTGTTTATATGGTTAAGTCTATAAGGAAGTCAAGATTAAGTCTATAAGGTCTCTGTGGCCGAGCGGTCTAAGGCGTGTAGCCGATAACTCTGAGACGGTGGGTTCGACTCCCACCCTTGCTCCGCATGTACTTTCCTTCCTTTGTGATGCAACTCTTTCATACATTGTCTGTACAAGATATATGTATTTAAAAAATCATGTGTAACGGAGGCAAAACACTAGATTGTAGTCCTCATCAAAAACCTGAGCATATAGCCCGAAACGAAGTCAAGTGTTTTCAATATTGGTTCGAAGTCGTATGGCGTGTTTTTCGTATTATTGCAATATGTCTAAATCGAAAAGCTCATTTTTTTTTCCCAAGAGATATTTCTAAATGGGCAATTTTTGGGGTATGCCAAAGACTTTGAATGCATGCTTCCAACCTATGGAGATGTTATAAAGTGTTGTATTTAAGAGAGACGAATATTTTCTTCAGAGATGGCTAGTAATAAGGAGCCTAGCTTCTCGATTATTGCTGATCATGTAACAAGAAAGATAGTAAACGTGTATAAGGACTCGTGCATTGCGGTAATTTCAGAACAACGTGTTATTGCAATGATACTTACCTATCACAAAAAATATGTGGCCATGAAGGCTGTTCTTAAAAGAGTGAAACACAACGAGAAAACCAAGAGATCGACTTATGAAATTTAAGGAGGTCGCATTGAAACTCTTTGATATATCTGCTTGTAAGTGCCCTGATTTGTATTCATGTGCAAGTGTCCTAAAGAGAAAACAGTTCTGTTGAAAGAAAGGCCTTCCTCTCTGATCAAAGGACTACTAGGTTAATGTCCATCGGTGCAGTGGATATTGAAGAAACAAAGAAACTTTCAAAGAGGGCCAAGAAAAGGTCGCAGGACTCTATTCGCTACTCTTTTGAAACATCTACTTCAACTTCAGTTCAATCGGAAAATCAAACAAAGCCGGAAAATCAAACATGCATCAAGATACTTGCCAAAAATGTATCTCAACGTAATCAATCCCGTCATTGCTCGAAATGCATTCTTTGCTTCTCCAGAAAAAATTCTGCTAAGTATGATAACGTATGAAAATGTGACTTTTCTCCATCGACACCCCACCTCTTAGCATTTCGCCTTAGGTTTATGAAAATTCGACTATCAGAGAGATTGGTATTCATAGAATCTTAAAGGCTAGAGAAAGTGGATCTGTTGATAAAAGACTGTGTCCCCGCATTACACATCGCGAAGCTTAACTTTGAAGCTGCAGGTTATGTTAGTTTGACAGACTGGACTGCACATTGACAATTGCAAAATAACGCCTCCACCAGCTCTCCGCAATGTTCCTTCAGACGATCTTCGAAATATGTTAGTTGTTGGAGTTCCATGCAAAAAACGGAAGATTATTCAATTCCCTTGCCACACACAGGTCGTTGAAAACATCGCGAAGTTAGCTTCGAGGGCATCAAATCAAGTATGTGGCCAAGAAGAAAGAGACGAGTTTATTTTGGCTGTATGGCTGTTTTAAAATCACCCAACAATATGCTTGCATTTTAGCATAAAAGTGATTACAAATTACAGCTATACATGATGTTTCTCTAACTATACATTCTAAAGCGTGAACTGTACATTATGAAGTTTTTAAAATTCATAATTGATGAGATTTAAACCCATTTTGTAATTTTTTCTTTAATGCATAGAAATCTCTATGACAAATGCAGTTATAATTTTTAAATACTTGTCTTGAGATTTTCTTACTGCATTAATACTTTAATTTCTAATGGACCTTATTCTACATGTAATTAGATTATAAATTAAGACCCTTCTTTTGGTCTCTTTCATTAAAATCTTTAGGGCTATTTTGCCTAAAATTCAAGTCTTTTACTATAGCGGAAGACATTAACTCAGAGTCACGAAATTTTGCTCTGATATTAGCGTTAGGAAGCCAAAAATTTTTTGCCCTAATTCTTAACATTCGGTGAAATTTAAAATATTTTGTAAATATTCTCTCTCTTTTTTTTTTCTAAAAAATCTCTAAAATCCAAGCCAGAGCAGAAGATATCAACTCAGAGTCATGAAAATTTCCCCAGTAATTAGTGTTAGGGAATTACAAATTTTCCGCACTAAGGCAAAGTGCTTTGTAGAAATTCGATTTTTCGGGACACCCTAATATATATATATATATATACACACACAGAAGAGGATCCAGAAATTTTTTTTAGGAGGGCCAAGTTTTAGTGCACCTTATCAGTTTAAAGCATGTAAAATTTAAACCTTTTTTAAAATATCATACAATAATGCTCAGCAAGTAATATTTTTTATTATATTTTGTTAAATTAACCATTTATTTATTTTGGTAGGAATTTACTATCACGAAAAATATAAATTGGAAATTTATAAACTGTCTACTTGTAATCAATAGTGAAATTATAAAATTCTTAAAAGTAAAATTCTCAAATTAAATTTTTACAAAATTCTCAAGTAAAATTAAAATTTCTTAAACATAAATTGTGTTTTAAAATCCTATTAATAAACATTTTTTTTTCTTTTATATACATAATGAATACAACTAATATGAGCATTAAAATATGAAGCATAAACTAAGATTAAATTATATGTGAAAATATTTAAAAAAAAAAAAAAACCTCAGATTACATGATTACAATGCTAAATTACGTTCATCGAAACAAAGATTACAATTACGATTACACAAGAATTACTTGATTGAAGTCACGATTCCAAATTATAATTGTGATTACGATTACAAAAAAAAAAAAAAAAACGATTACGCCGATTACGATTACGTAATCGGCTATTATTCCAAGCCTGTATAAGATTTTCATATCAAATGGGTCCAAACGTTTTCATTTTGTGCGATCTGGTTAATTGGAACCATGCGTTGCTATAAAAATTCCTTCAGAGTACAGGTGCTAATAAATAAAGATCAGACGAAATACCCTGTTAATTGAATTTGGAAAAGGAGCAAAAAGTGCACATTAGTGTCTCGTTTTCAAATATGTTTTTGCGGCTTCACTAGTTACTAATGCATATCTTTTTTGTATGTCCTTTATTTTTTTTCTCAAATTATTTTTCGTATTAAAAAAAAAAAAAAAACAAACAAACTATCCTGTATTTTTTCTAGGGCAGTGGTGTGGTCTTGAGGGTAAAGGGGAGGGGGGGGTGAGTACAATTGTGAGATACTAGAATTAATTATTACAATCAATGTTAAAATGTTGTTGAGGGGGGCGGACATTTGTGTTATAATAACCTTAGCTGTATTACCTGTTAAAATATAGGAAAGCTAGTGTGAACATTAAAAAGTAGTAATGCATCTGTTTTGAACTACACCACGACTTCTGTGTGGGTGGGTGGGTGGGAAGGAGGGGAGGGGGGGGTCACATCAGAGTCCTTGAATGGCATTATTTGCTTAAAGTAAAAGTTAGTGGGTCACACTCGTCAAAACTCCTTTTCTGCGCCCCTACTTCTGCCATGGACTGCTACGAATTAGATAACTGTCTACAATTTAATAAAAAAAGCAAAAGAGAAAAATGCTCTTCCTTCAGGCAGTTATTTTAATTCATTTAGTTCTACACACTCGGCTGATCTACCTAAAAAGTCGAAAATGAACTCTCGCCAAAAGTTAATGCAAAAACGTTAATAGTGATTTATTTAAGTATGTTGACTACTAGCTCCCTCTTTTGCTAAAAGTTAAAATAAAAGTAATTTTTGAGAATTTGAGAGACCATGAAAATGTCTTTGTAATCTCAAAATGATGTAAACTTTGAAAAGTAAAAATTGCCTCGTCAATATGAGCGAACCTTCTCAAAAAGAAAAAAAAAGAGATTTTAATTAACTGGCAAGGGTCATTATGCTTCCCTTTAAAGTGCTTGAATAAATATTAGAAAGAGTTATATGTTTTGAGAAATGTGTGAAAATAACTTTGTTTAAGTTTTGATTCATGGCATGAAACCTTTTATTAGTTAATTATAAAGTAACTGTTTGCATATATTTTTATGCCATTTTTGATCGATATTATTCTATTATTACACTTACTACCATTGTTTCTCCACTTTTATTAATGGCATAAATGAAGACCAAGATACAAGTAAGACCGATTTCAGAAGTCTTCCTTGCATCTTGGTCTTCATTTTTATGCCTCTTTCTGCTTCGTCCTCAGGTTGTGTTCACCAGTTTATTACTGAGTGTCTGCATCCTATGATATCCTGTGTTATGAATGCTTCGCTGTCATTTTGTTTCTCGTGAAATGCCCTCGCGCTTATGTTTTATGTTGACATTTTAGTGCTGATATTTAATGTTTAAAAACATGGATACGTGTGTGTATAATTGAAATTTATGAGTAAATAAAACAAAGTTATATTAATAAAACCATTAGATTTTTGCCAAAGAATTTAAAAATTTATTTGTATATTGTCACGTTTGAAAACAAACTAATGGTTTTGTTTTTATGTATTTTATATAATGAATCAAGCATTTTTTTCTACAGAATATTTTAATGGTATTAAATATTACAGACACTTTATCCATTATTATTTTTTAAATATATGTTAAAAAAGAAGCATTTTCAGTTTAAGACCACATTTTTATCTCGTGTTTAATTCATATTGAGACACGGAATTTTTATACTAAGGTTTTTATAAATATGTTGATAAATCTTGCTTTTGTTTACAAATATCCCAGACACTTGTTGTCTCGATGAAATGTTGCTATTGTTTTGGTTGGAATCGGGTTATCAGGCTTCCCGCAGAATACTCGGTCAGTCATATTTCTTGGTCTGAAAGGGAAAAAAAAAAAAGCAAAACTAAATAAAGAGGGAAAAAGTTATTGTTTCTAAATCTGAAAGTTTCAATATATTTTAAATCTTTATTTGAAATACGCCACTTCGAAGATAGTGAATAATATCATTATTTGCTTTGGTTGAATGATCAGAACCAAATGTTCAATGGATACCATTCTTTTTACCGCTGTTTTATCAAGCAAAATGCGACTGAATACCACACCCACACACATATGCTCGCCAATACGGCATTCAAGTGTTTCAAAATTTCCTGTTTAAACAAAATGTGAGAGAGTTTTGCTGCTTCTGTCCATATGATTCCACTTTCCAATAATTCCCATCTCAACTTTTCGCAACGAAAAAAAGCTTTCTTATTACTCTGTTATTCACGTCCAAGTGTTGATTTTTTTTTGTACGATTAATATTATCATTCCATTCTTAGTCACATCATTCGGAAAAATTAAAGTACCTTAACTTAGGAAGCCATAATATTATGGAAAAAACCCAACTAGCATTTGAAGTATCCGATGAATAAGCAGGCCAAGGAAGAAGTATGTGTTGGACTGAAAAGGAATCTTAAACATTCCTTGCAAAATGTGGGCACATTTGAAAATTAATTTCTCACCAAATACCAAAAACGCGTAAAAATGAAGAAGTTAATTATTCATTATTTTGAGTGATTTTTGGGGTCAATGCGAGACTGGAGAATATTAACTGATCTAAGCCAAATTAAAACACAATATTTTGAGGCTCTATTAAAATACGTTACAAACTTTTACAATACGAAAGAATCAAATTCAAAAATTAAAAAAAAAAAAAAAAAAAATCACGAAAATGAAGTTTTTTCATATTTTGTCAAACTTAAGGGCTTATATGCGACCGGAAGATATCAATCGATTATGATATATATATTTTTTCTTTTGCTAGTCTTGATGATTCGCACCTTTTCCGCTACATTACAACTTCGAAATTAAAAAATGAGTTCTTTCGAACCACCCTATTATAGAAACGTAGCCGTAACATGTTTATTTTACAATTATTGTTATTAACATTAACAAAATACAAAAAATGTGTGAGCAAAAATGGCGGTACTTACGTTGGTTCAATGACATTCATAGGAATAACTGTAATGTATTCAACGTAAAGTTTAGGCTTGCGAAAAATGTTGAGTGGATTTTTAGAAGAGCTGGTCCATACCAAACTGACAGACTTAATTTCACCAAGTTCTTTTTCCGTAGTGATGAGGTACTGATATCGTGCTCCGTGATATAAGTTGATTGACCTGCAATATTTGTACATTTGTTAGTGAGTTTTTAGTTTCTACGACCAATATTTTTGATATATTTTTGCAGATACGGCTATTTTATGAGGAGGGGTGGGGGCATATTGTTGAAAAAATGGGGCTTTTGATGATAATAGGTGCTTACTTTTCTAATTAGATTTTCATGTTATAATACTGCAGGTTGGGTTTTTTTTTAATTTTATTTTTTTATTATTTTTTTTAATAGCAGCTCATTGTAACATTATTTGAGGTAGCATTTTATGTTATATTTATTTTCACCTGTTGAAGCAAACGGTATGGATTTTTTTTTAAAACTGTTTTGAAGGGAAATTCAGTAACATTTAACTTAAATAAGTTTTTAAAAATATACATTCAAGTACAGTAAACTAACCTTATTGCAGTAATGACTTCGAGCAATTATTATTTAGGCCAATAGCAAAGCGCAATTTGTATGTTTTGATGAAATTAAGCGCGTTCATTGTAACTTATCGTTTTAAAACATGTTTTTTCATATGAGTACATTTTCATCAAATAAAAATTGCTTCAGGAACTCATTTGAAATCGAAATTTGTTTCATAAGAATTTTAAAATCGGATTGTTTCGAAAATCTAATCGAAGTGGAATAATTTTAGGCAATTAAAGTTGATCTTAGTTGTAAAAAAATGAAATAACCGTAAATCGTTCAATTGCTCAGAAATTCGTGACGTGGTGTTTTTTTTTTTTTTTTTTTTTTTTTTTTTTTTTTTTTTTAATATTTGCATTTTCTCTATTCGACGTAGAGTTTCTTCTGAAAGTGAGACTTAAAAACAATGGTTTTTTGAGTAAAATATCAGTTTTTTTTTTTTTCAATTGGGAAGGTTCAAAATGCTTTCACATTTAGTAGTTGTATGCTTATCGCCAAGGGTTGGAACAAAAAAGTAATAATATGCGCTTGTTGTGCCGGCATATCTATGACATGAAAAGGAGGATTTAAACGGGTGAAAATATCAGTTTTTAGAGGACTATTAGAGAACAGAACTTTCAGTATTTTGAGAAGAATGAAACATTTATGTTATGTTTAAAAATAAGTACAATTTTGCAAGAATGAAAAAAAAAAAAAAAACATTTAATATCTACTTACTCGTCTTGTGCGTGAAATAACTCGTCTGCTTTAGAGCCAAACAAGGTTACGTCAAAGGTACCCGAGACATCTTTGTACGAAGTTTTAGGCTTGAACAATTTTACCATCACTTGATAGTGGTACACTGAAATTAAAGTTGAAGAGAATAATTAAAATTTATTTTTTTATTCTCTCACAAGTATGTGAACACGCGTTATCTTAAACTGTTCAAATGAATGCTCAAAATGTAATTTTAGCATTGGAAAACATCTGCAGCTAACTTTTTACATTTTATGAAGTAGCTTGATAGTTGAGTCAGTAAACAAATTAAAGGTATTTATTTGCAGTTTAAAGTTTTATTTGGTTTTGATTTTTTAAGGAAATTGTGTACTGAAAAAGTTAGTTGCAGTACTTAATTCAAAAATTTTAATTTTTATTTTTATGTTGCATTTTTGAGTGCCTTTCAAAGTGTTAAATTTAAATGTAACAAAACCGCTTGATTGCTGTTTCATAATAAATAAATAAATAAATAAAATTTAAATAAATAAATAAATAGAAAGAAACTTATTCGAAAAAAAGTTGGGAAAAGTATTCTTTATTATTTTATCATGCGGAAGATAATCATGGTTTGTATTTGAAAATCGGATATCCATCACGCATTTTTTTCATAAGAAGAAATAAATATTTAAACATTTATAAAGATTCAAAAAGGACCAGATTTAATCCGGACTTTCTGATGTAAATCCGGTCATTTGGTAGTTCTACTGTACAACCTCTTACGATATTGCGTTACATATTTACTCCTGCTTAATTTACGTCTTGAGTCCTTTTTATATTGCATTGTATTGAAACAGTTCTGCTTCAAATAAACTTTTCTATCCAATTTGCATCAATGCAACGTAGTTATGTACCACAATTTACATATTCACTTTCTCGCTAGTTCCAATTAACTCCCAAATAGTGATGGAAAGTTAGTATATAAAGTTTTATATATTATTTTGTGCGCATTAAAATAGTTGACAATGTAAAATAAAATCGAAAAAGAGTTACTAATAATTCTTGGGTTTTAAAAATGTGTTTGTGTTCTTTTTAAAAGTATGCTCACTCTGATTATTTTGAGTTTTTTGAGGAATGTGACTTCAATGAGAATGGTTAAATTCCATCATAGTCATCTTTATTCATGAGTAGGCAGAAAAGGGAAAGCTTGCAGTTGCCTTGTATTCACAATAATTTAATTTCGTGTTCCTATCGTTAAATAACGTAAGTGTTCATATTAACTAATACGGCTGAGAATTTAGCATATACGTACACCAAAATGGGGCTTTTCCGGATGTTTTCAAGTACATGGAGTGTTGGACGGAAGTGTTTCTAAACTGCTTGTATTCATCAGCTCTTATACCCATAATAGCACACCTCTTGGTATCTTTTCCGCATTCAGCACATTTGCCATCAAGAAAGTCTTTCCAATCGGTACACTCGTATCCAACTGGTGTCCTTTTCTTATAGTTAATAGTATGGTGCATGAAGTCCAAAGATCGTTGATGGTTGCAACTTACGAATCGTCGACTTCCTGTAAAAGTAAGATAATTATAATTTGTTCGGTTTTATAATTTGAAAAATACAATAGCTTGACAAAAACGGCTTCATTTATTTGACAAAAATGATTTAGGAAATCAATATTTGCATTCAAGCATTTTGGAAGTTCCTTTTGAAAAGGTGAGCTGCAGTTCCTTTTATTATTCATAATAAATGATTTATTTAGAAAAAACTCTCTCTCTCTCTCTCTCTACACAGTACACACATCTAAAACGGGCTTCAACCCGAAAGAAATAACAACAAAAATTCTGTCTCTAATGTTCTGTGTTTACGCAGAGCTTGTAATTTGTTATTGGTGCACATACCACGCAGGAGCAAAGCATAAGAGAGCGATTTCTGTCTCTGTTGTTTTTGGTATGAAATCAGATCCAAACATTAGCTGTTTTTCGTTATCAATATCGTTTCAAATGAGCTTTTTTTTTTTTTTGCTGAATGTAATTCCACGACAGATTTGATTAAGGGATGATTCTTTTGAAGTTCTACTTAATTCAAAGCTACCATTATTTTCAATGTACCATGTCTTCTAGTAGTTTGAATGGGGCCGTGGTGGCCCGATCGGTAAGGCATCGGACTCGTGTCCGGAGGGACCCGGGTTCGAAACCCAGCCGATCAAAGATCCACCGCCTTGATTAATGGTGGCTGGGAGGCGTTAAAAATGTCGTGGTCACAAAGTCCTCCAAGTGAAACGATACCTCTGGGGGTGCTGGGCCCTAGGGTTTGCTCGACCCTAGGTTCTGGTTCAAAATTAAGAACAGAGCGCTCTTCAGGGCCCTATCCCGGTTAAACCACGAAGCTGTGGTAGGTACGGGGGACCCTGGAGAGTGTGAAGTGAAGTAGTTTGAATGAATTCTGCCCTGTTTATTTACAATCTTAGCTGAAAAATAATATACCTAAATCGAAATAGGTGGAAAGTGTTACTTCTGTTATGAAAATAGGGGGAAAAAATCAACTTCTTTTGAAGAACAAATATGTAGCAACAATTGCACTCAGGGGTTTTTGAGTTACAATGCATCTCAAAAATTTGTGCCTGCTAATTATTTTATCATAACTGTAGTTTTAAACTTAGAATTTTCTTTATGTTCTGAATAGAATTGTTTCTTACTTTTGATACAGAAAATCCGATATTTAAAAAAATAAAATTTTCAGTGAAAGGATACTTTGAATTATTTTTTAAATTTGAAACAATTTGAACATTTGTTCCTATTTAACAATATTTTGAAGCAATTTTTTTGAACGAAACATTTTTATTTGTTTTTTGTTTTGTCGCTGTTCATATGCTACAAAATATACCTATTTAGTCTATAAACAACATAAAAGACTTATATGAGATCAACTACTTTGTTCGTAAATTTCGAAATTTAAAAACAACTCTGAATGTTTTTTTTTTTTTTTTTGAACATATAGTTCAAACTTTTTGAGTAAATTTTGCTTACTATTAATAATGAAAGACTGATGTTGTATAATATCTATTTATTACCTAATAAGTACTTAGTTCCAACACACAATGTAGCTTTTTGGAAAATGTTTTTTTGAAAAAACAATATTTTTGTGATAGGTTTTTTTTTTCTTTTTTCCTTTTTTTTAGTTTGAATTTTGCAGTCTGCTTTGTTGCACAACATTGTCACTTGACTTTATAAGACTAAAAATTTAGAAGGTAAGTATCAGTTCGTAAATTTTGAGTGATGCATAATTTAAAATTTTATCCATCAATTTTTTTAATAGGCTATTAAATAAGAGACTTTTCGCATGAATTTCAAATTAAGTTTTGTCTATCAATTACAGCTGTCAATAAGACTGAAATGACAATACATTAAATAATATTTAAGCACAAAATAAGAGAAAACCAAAAAACTTGAGATAACGATAAATCTCAAATGTCAATATTGAATAATAATTAAGCTTGTAAAATGAGAAGGAAGCAAAAAAAATGAGATAACCTAAACGTGATAAATGAGTCTTAGAGGCGCAATAACAATCGGGCGTACTCATTTATTGGAGCACTTTCCAGACAAGATAATTATATCGTCTGGATCATAACTTTTCTAAGGTATGAAGTACAAGGAATAAAATAATAAAGGAATTACCTTCATTTAATCCTTCTGTGATGAAAGACTTAAACTTGTCAGTTTTGCATCCTGGTTGATTCCTGCCACTGTTTGGATAAAAATCGACATGACCTACTTTATGGCTCATTCCAAACCCTGAAAATTGAGAGAATTTTTCATTGTAATTTCAGAAAATGATTTAACATTTTTCTGTAAAAAATAATAATAAAATTTAACCTTTGTGGAGAAATTGCAATTATTCATATGTTTTCGCTGCAGTTTAAAGTTAAATTGCAATTATCTGCAAATTTTTTATTTTTCTTTTCTTTTCTTTTTTCTTTGCAATTTTTCATCTGTTGTACTTCAAAGCTTTATTGTACAATATTTTTATTAGGTTTCCGTTGAACATAAAGTCAAAAAGCATCAAATTGAAACTTTTCACTATCGTTGGTGGGGAATCCTATACGAGTTTCTCTTCAAAAATTTATTTCTGCAGAAATCTCATTTTCATGATAGTGTGTATCGCTATTGAATATCAACCTACTATTTATAATCTGCTTTATGTTATTAAGAGTAAGCTTTTTTCTTCATAAAACACTAAAACACACTTTAAATTTAAGTCTCTTTAATAATTAAAAAAAAAATCCAGTGATTCATCCAGCTTTTGTAGCTTTTTAATCGAGGTTGAGGCAAGTTTTTGTCATATCAGTTCATGAAAATATGTTTCAGCTCAGTTAATCTCTATTAATCTCTAAACAACTATCTTTCTAACCTGCTCCCCCCTCGCCCAATTAAAGCAAGCACGTATCGCAAAAATATAGGTAAAAATCAAACATGAATTTTTAAGAGTATCGAGAAAGGAAAAGTTTGAAGGTAGTATTTTGAGAGGAAAATGTATGGCTGTCTGTTTGTTGATCTGATGGCCTGGCTCTGTATTTGATCCCTTTAATAATTTTTAAAGGAAAAAATCCATTCAAACAAATATTATATTTTTTGTTCGAAAAATCTTTCTTAGGACACCTCATTTCGTTTCTTCATTTTTCCATAGACCAAGTCATTTGTTTCATTTTGAACAGATCACAAGAAACTAAACATAAGCGTTAACGGGGAAATTTCATTCATGTATGAATCCCTCATTAAAAGACAGACTTTTTTAGAACAGACTTTTTTAGGCTTTGAAAAAAAAAAGTTTTTTTAAAGGCATATTTTGAACAATTAAAGAAACCAAGAGGAAATTGGACGAATTCCACTCACTTAAATCACAAAACTGAAACATAATCCCGATCTGTTTGAGATTTTTGAGATTTGAAATATTAAATATGATTATATTCATAAGCACAAAACTTAGAAACAAAAATGCAAAAAATGTTAAAATATTTGTTTCTTTTAAATTTGATATCAAATAGGAGTGAAATTTCTGGAAAAGTGAAAATCTTGACATGAATTCAATTTTGCGGAAAATAACGAATATACATTCTCTGTAATATGTTTCGGGAAAACAAAATTGAGTTTATTATATGCTGCAATATTAAGCACATATGTGTACTTTAAGAAAATACCAATCACTTAGAATTTGAAATACAGTGAGGACCAAAATAACAAGGATTCAGTGCAAAAAGTTAAATATTCTTCATTATTATATTTCCTTTTATACCTGAAAGGAGTCGGTCGAAATGCACCGTGATACTGGATTGGAATTCGTATGCATTGCTCTAGTGGATTTGATTGGCAGAAATTTGCGGTTCTTGAACGTAATTTCACTGATTGGGATCTATCGTGAATTGATTTGAATTATTCAAGGTAGGCAATAGCACAATAGATTCTGATGTGAGAGAATCAGTTAAGCTCTTTCATGACACTGACAAATTAACCAAGTTCTCAATCCTGATGAACTAAGAGTTAGACTTACAGTTATTGCATCATTTACAGTCATGAATTATGGAAGAAGATGAGTAAAGTTAGATAATTTTAGGTACAATTTGATTGGAAATAAAATTCTAAAAATTGAAAACAGGGGAAAAAAAGTTGGGATCTTGAAATTTATTTCAGGGGTTGAACACACAGTTAAAATGACTTTTCAACTTTTACAAATGAATGATTAGTCTTTTCCCTTTTTTTCATATTGTATCCTGCTCTTACTTAACACTTCTTCGAAAGCAGCTTATAAGTTGATATAACCTTTACGCAGCATGTCACATCTGCATGTGACTGAAAACTGGGAAATATTCTAACAGAAGCAGCTCAATGTAACTGTAAAATATTATCGTCACAGCAGTTAATTCATCTATTTAGTGGAGTTGGACTTTGAAGTTGCAGGACAATCGTACTCAGTTTGAACCATGCTTTGATAAAGATTTACGAATCTGGCAACTACAACTCCAGTGTATCTTACATAAAAAAGGACAAAACTTCCAAAAAAGCATAAAAGATATGCACCAATGATCAGTTAGAAGACAGTCTATATGTAGTAAAACCGGGAGTTAAACTGCACTTCTTTTTGATTCTGTAAAAAATTCCATTGTTCGAAAAAATTAATTAAAACTACACTATGTAATTTAATAGTTATTATATGCCGCACTTATGCAGGAATATGATAACCATTAATGCGATACCATGATAACTTATACCGAATCTGGAATACAAACAAAATTAAACCATAAATATATCGAACATTATTTCCTTAGTAAAAAAAGAAAGAAACCCAATGCTTGTAGTGTTGTGAAATCGATAATATTTGAATTTTCATTTATACCTGATAATCCGTCATGGGATCCTTACCTCATTCAAAACTAACTTCTTCATCCTCTTTTTTCTTAATTTTCTACATTTTTGGAATCTCTTTTCTAAATTTGATTTATTTGCATTCCTAATAGTGACTAAGAGTACATAATAAAGAGTGATTTCTTTATGATGTGCAGTGCATTGCTATCATCTGGCTAAGACTCGAGTGAGTGATTTCTGTATAAACATGTATTGTATGTTTAGGTATTCTCTATTTCTTTAGCAGCATATCTAGTAGTATATTCTTGTAGTATATCTCTATTTCTATATTTAGAAGAACATTGTGCACAGAGATATATTGGTGTGTGAATTATGATGCCTTAAATAAATAATATTTCATACCGATGAACATGATATCTGTCGCATCAGAATGTATAACATCAATGAAATCAGCGTCTGTTGGATCCAGCCTAACACTTGGTGGCATATTCTGGAAGTATGGTTCAGCAGGGTCGCAACCTGAAGAAAAGAATCAGCTTCAAATTATACTGAAATTTAGAAAAAAAAAAAAAAAAGAAAGAAAGAGAAAAAAAAATCAAAAGCCTTTATCCTGCAAAATATATTGAGACATGAACTATTATGAAGTTTATGGGGACAGTGTAGAAAAATTCGCCTCGTATGACGGAGGTCGTGGGTTCGATTTCCACCGGTGTCCTGGGTGCTATTTCCTTTTCTTTATGTTTAAAAATCCTTTTGCGTTGGTCCGTGGTCTTCTTTGTTCGTGAAACTGGTTAGCTTTTGGTATCATTGAATGAGAGTAAAAAAGAAGTTCGTTTACGTGAAAGCCTTTGTGATGGTTTATTGCGGAATTCTTCGTGCTATTACTTCAAAGAACCACATTCTTGTTAATCACTTTACGACAAAATGTTAACTGTCTGGAAGCTAAATGCTATTCATTTGCTATATTAATTACTTTCTTCTATGTTGTTTTGTGCCAGCTAGGCTGGCAATTTGGGGTGCGCTGCTTCACTTTCCCAACTGTTCTGTTATTTGGTACGAAGTCCGACTTACACACATGCCATAAGGAACCATTTATGGAGTAGGCAGCCATTCAAAGCATAACAACACATTCACACAAAGAAAAAACAAGGACAGGAGAGAGAAAGTACATCCATTACCGAGCCGGGATTCAAACCCGGGATCCCTTAATCTCGGTCGGACTTCTCTGACTACTAGACAAGGTGGCCTGCTTTCTTCTTTTCATAGAAGAAACTTGAGGAGGAAACTTGAGCCAGGATTCCGCGGAACACATTTTGTTAATCACTATATTATGATACATAATAGTTCCCTATATTCATATAAGCAAAAATGCAACGAAGATATTAAAAAATCCGGGTATGAAATGCAATTGTATGTACGTAAAAATGTCATACCGGTTCAAATGGATTGAACATGTTGTTAAGTAAAGTTAGTGAGTAAATAGTTTTACTACATTTTTTAAAATGTTTTTGATTCAAATAACAACATACCGTAAAATGGGGTGTATAGGAACAGCGGGGTCAATCGGAACAAAACTTCCCAACCGTACAAAGAAATTCTTCATAAATATACTATTGGGTATTTTTCGCCATGAATTTTTTTTTAGAAAGGTAAGATCATAGGAAATAGGAAAAAAATACTTTTGTCAATCTGGCAACGCTACTGGCTTCTAAAGAGGGCTGCACGTTGAATGCTAGAAAACATCACATTTTCATAGACTGCAAAACTTCACATGCAAGAACAAACCTTCTTATATTTAAAAACTATGAGTGGTATGTTTCAATTATACATGTATCTGAACAACAGAATACCACATTAGAATTTACATTTTTTATAAATTGTGTCATAAAAGTGAAGAATTCTGAAAAATGCCATGGGAAAAAAAATTTGCGGGGTGAATCGGAACACTTAGTTCTGTTATTCCAATTCAAACTTATTTGAAGGAAATTGTTTGAAAAATCATGATTCTAACCCCAATTCTTCTAATCAAGACAGGGACAAGGATTTATTACTGTTTATCCCTTCTCGTGAGCAACTAGATCTTAGAATGACAAAAGTTACAGATTTCAAAAGATTTTTTCTCCAGGAGACTTTTTTTTACTTAAAATAAAAGGGAGAAAGTCACATAGACTTTATGTAGTAAACGTCCAGCATACAGACAGTGATGAATAAGCGAAAAAATCTTTCAGGACAATCCCCGAAACCCAGAAATTTCAAAAAACTAAAGAAAAGGCAGAGTTCATCCCAGGAGATGTTATGAAAAAACTTAAGCCAAGTCACAATTGCTAGTTTTAAGGACAAGTACATATTTGTGGACGACATGAGTGACTTCCATTCATGTTAAATCTTTGCATTTCAATTCAAAAGCTTTTCTTAAAATTAATTTTCATTTTTCATAAGTTCAAAATTATTTTGAATTTTCACAAATTATAAACGTTTACTGGTACTGAAATTATACATTTATTTGACAGTAATTATCTGTTCTTATTCTCCTCCATCAATATTACTCATGTTTGTGAGACCTATTACAGATTAAATTGAAAAAAATAAAAATTTTAACAAGTGTTCCGATTGACCCCTATCAGCGGGGTGATTCGGAACACCCATAATTTGCTATATATTTTAATAATAATTGCTCAAAATCTTTTGTCTTTGCTTGGAATATCAAAAGTAAAGCAAGACCGAAGTTTTTACCCAAAAAATCAAATTAAAAAAAAATCTTTTAACTGCTTTTTTTACAATCAAAGCTGAAAAGTGTTCCGATTAACCCCATTTTACGGTACGTCATGTTTAGGTCCAGCGATTATAAATATAAATTATGAAAGGAAAACAGAAATTTTTGCATTAAAAAAAAACTTACAAGTACGAGCAAAATGTTTTAGATTTTTGGTAACAAATGAAAACATACGTTTAATTGATTTCGTTACTGATATCACTGATACATTTAAATTTATTGATAGCGTTTATATATATTTTTTTATTTCGACTTGGTTTTAAGTAAAAGGGTTTTAAAATAGTTGGGGGAACCCGGAGCAAAATGACGACCTTAGGAGTTCTTTATTATTCACGAGTTAAAAAAAAGTCAACTGCTACTTTGTCCCCTAAAATTATTAAGATGAATCTTAATTTACAAAGCGATGTCATTAAAATAAAAATGATTTTGAAATTTCATAATATATCGAGCTATTTTTGGAAAATTATAGCGATAACGATTTTATTTGGGACTGTGAAACAAATATATTTGTAATAATGGAGCATTTAGAATGCACGAATAAAATTTTTTACGTAAAATATAGCAACAGATATACAATTTACTAATAAAAAATATAGCAGTATGCAATGCTAAGAAACTGAGAACTATTTTGTTTCATAACTGATTTATTTAGATGTGACACAAAAGCATTATCTAGACTATTCATGACAGAAAAAAGTTTTTAGTGATTCAAAATTCCAAATCCAGTGTTTGCGATCGATGAACGATGTAGTCCTGGATCTGACAGCACTTCTGTAGGAATGTTTGAGTACGGAGAATTTTTTTTCAAAAATGTTTAGTAGGTGCCCTAGGAAGTATTTTGGACTCGGGTGGACATCCGCCACCTGGTGCATTTTTTTGCTATGACGTCATCAAAGATGGCGGCCATTTTGGCTCTCATAAATGCTAAAAAATGCCCAGCATTTCTGCAGGAAATTTAAAAATTGAGAATTTCTTTTCAAAAATGTTTAGTAGGTGTCCTAGAAAGTATTTTAGACTCGGGTGGACATCCGTCTCCTGGTACATTTTCCTGTTATGACGTCATCAAAGATGGCGGCCGCTCGATCCTATAATGGCTCATATCTATGTTACTACTGGACCGATTTGCATGAAAATTGCGATTTTTTTTACTAATTTGTCTGATGCTATTTGTCTTCAAGCTGCACTGTTAGAAATTTATTCGAAAAATTAATTGAAAATAAATTTATTGATTTTTTTTTTTTTCATTTTTAACTACCAAGACTTAACCATAAAAAATGGTGTTAACCCTTTTATTTTCACGAGAAAATGCTAATTTACCGCTGCTTGCATACCAAAAGATGCAGCCAGTGGCGTACGCAGACAAATCATTTCAGGGGGGGGGGGGCTGAGTCAAGACTCTTTGCGAGCGAGGTGGGGGGAGCACCTCATGAAATGTAGCTAAGAAAAGTAAATGTCTCGAATTTCTGCTTTAATGCCTATTTAAGTCGACAAAAATACAACATTAAAAACAACTTTTTTGTCATTAAAATTATTGTAAAGAAAGCGTTTTGATAGACACAGAGAATGATAAATTTAAAATGAAAAAAAATTCTTCATTGAAAGAAGTGTTGCTGAAACACTTATTTGCAATATTTTGGCAAATTAACGCTCTAATAATGATGATTTTGCAGTTTATTTTACTATTGTTCCCAATACTGGGTTTTAATTCAATTTGCTGAAATTTATTTAGCAGAATTATATGACCGTAAAACATTAATTGTGTGTGTGTGTTGTGTTTCTAAAACATAGATTTACAATAAAAATGAACAAAATGGAATGATAGGATAATTATGTACAGTAAAGTAGAAAGTAGACACGTCAAAAAAAATCTTTTAGTTTTGTCCTACACTTAACTATCTGTTCTAAAAGCTTTTCTCGTTTTGGTATTTCAAAAAAAAAAAAAAAAAAAAGGGGGGGAAATTTAGAACAAAAAAAACTGAAAGCTTGCATTTTAAAAATTCGTTTCAGAAATTTCGGAGGGGGCTGCAGCCCTATCAGCCCAACACCTGAGTACGCCACTGGATGCTGCTGTATTACAAAATAGTAAAACGTCCTGCTCGTCCAAGCGATAGCAAGGAAAATTTAAACTTAGTTAAAATAAAGGCGAATGAGAAGGAATACGAAAATTCAAACATGCTGTATCAGTTTAGGAGAGTTACTTGATTCTTTTACACAGTTCCGATGGTTGCTGTTGATTATGATTTTTCCCCTCTAAAAACATTCGAAGAACCGGTTTTACCATCATGTAAATTCAGTTTTGAAGAAAATCCACAGTAACAACAATTTTGATTTTTGCTAATGAATCTATACCATATAAATTACCATGCAACTATTTACACAACTCAAATGAATTTCAATCATGTCCTCAACCAGCTGGGCCAGAACCAATAGCGTACATAGTCTTAAGTGCGCCCCTTGCTATATTTGTAAGTGCACCTCCACTTCCCTGTTAAACTATAAGAATTTTTTTCCCGTGTGACTCATAGTGCTATTTTTCAGGAAGGTGCGCCCTCAAACCTCATGCCCCCCTCTGCTCCGTGGGGGTTTTGGGGTGCTATGTAACGCCACTGGCCAGAACTATCTACCAGCAACCTATGACGAAGGTGTGTACACGTTATAGTATGTGATGTTCAACTAAACATTCCAGATAAGTTTGCAAATATTGTAAAGGGGTTGGGTGCATTCCGAACGGCAACAATTGTAATATGCTGTTTAGGAAAATTTCTTTGAAAAGGTCTAATATCCGATGTGTTTATTGAATCGGACATGATATTGGAACTAACCACGATTTTCTCCAAAAGAGAAATGGTTTGAACAACTACCATGAATTTTCTTAGAAGCAAACTCTGAACTTAGATGCAAAGCTGTCTCAATGTTTAAATAAGACCTGTTAGAAAGTTCATATTTAAACATTGTAAACAGACTTTTTCAATCTACTTCCCAATACATCACACTGACAAAAACACTGGCTTCAAAAGATACAATGAAAAATATATTAAACTTATTTAATACTGGTGACTGAAGACATACTGGAGACTACTTTATACGATACGAGGGAAAATGAGTCAAGATCGCTCAAGCTCCATGCTTAAAGCCATATTGGCAGTATTTCCTTGCAACAAAACACAAAATGCTTGTACTACTACAAGGAAAGACAGTAAAAAGAAGTCAAACAGTCAGCCTCACCGGCCTCATCTCATGATGCGAAAACTTTTAGCTCGTTCCTCTGACGTGGAAGAGCTCTTTCAGTATGAACTATCTGAAAACTGTTCAATGTTTAATGAACAAGAATTTGTTAAATTTACAAACAGGTGCATTGTTAAAAGAGCTAGAACAAGCTTACGGTAACATAAGAAAAGAAAATGTGTTCAATTCTGGTGAAAAGTCCTGTTATATAGTGAACTTTTCTACACGAAAGGGTTTTATGACAGATAAAAACAAAAACTTGCCGAAGCAGTTCCTGTTTTTATTATTATTATTATTATTATTTCGATCATATATTGGGAGTGTCGCAAAAGGCTGTGAAAGAGTCTGCAAAATTTTTGACAGTTAGAGCAATTTTTTCCCTAAAAAGTCTACGAGCGTAGAGCCAAGGTAGCAGTATTGTTTGTTATACATGTTATTAAAATCTCTCAAGATGCTACTCTGCCTGTCCTAAACAACAGCTTTGGGGCATAATAAGGAAACAAACTGATCTTACAACGTGGAAAGACCTGGACTTAAATTGCGTGATAGCAGAGGAAGCAGACTTCGAGAATAATGGTGTTAGCTTTATTTTCCTGGTATACTGTTATTCTGTGATTTGGTGTTTAGAAACTTTGGGGGAGCACTGGAGTTATGGATTCTACGCGACTTTTGTTCATAATATTCACCGAAAAACAGGTGAAAACATTCCACGTATATTATCCGACTGGAATACGTAGAACAAATTCGTAAATCAAGCAAAATAATACGTAGTGCAGGTAATACGAAAAGGGTCATACAGTAAATTTTTAGATGAACTAAGATTATAGCTGTATCCTGATGTGAAGAATATTGACTTTGAGAATATGCCACCTTCTAGTGCAAAGAGTGCCACGGGCCATAAATTGAGATAATATTTTTGTACATTTTACCTTTAGCACTACAGAATGGTAAAGGAGGATCTTCGAATATTCTTTCAGAGTAGAAAAATCATAAACAATAACAACATCGGAGCTGTAAACAGGGATAAATAGTTCTCCTAAACTGCTACAATACGTCTGAATTTTCATATTTCTTCTCATTCTCATCTATTTTAACTAAATTTAAATTTTCCTTGCTATCGCTTGGACGAGCAGGACGTTTTATTATTATGCAATACAGCTTTATTCTTTTGGCATTCAAGCAGCGGTAAATTAGCATTTTCTCGTGAAAATAAAAGGGTTAACACCATTTTTTATGGTTAAGTCTTGGTAGTTAAAAATGAAAAAAAAAAAAAAATCAATAAATTTATTTTCAATTATTTTTTCGAATAAATTTCTAACAGTGCAGCTTGAAGACAAATAGCATCAGACAAATTAGTAAAAAAATTGCAATTTTCATGCAAATCGGTCCAGTAGTAACATAGATATGAGCCATTATAGGATCGAGCGGCCGCCATCTTTGATGACGTCATAACAGGAAAATGTACCAGGAGACGGATGTTCACCCGAGTCTAAAATACTTTCTAGGATACCTACTAAACATTTTTGAAAAGAAATTCTCAATTTTTAAATTTCCTGCAGAAGTGCTGGGCATTTTTTAGCATTTATGAGAGCCAAAATGGCCGCCATCTTTGATGACGTCATATCAAAAAAATGCACCAGGTGGCGGATGTCCACCCGAGTCCAAAATACTTCCTAGGGCACCTACTAAACATTTTTGCAAAAAAATTCTCCGTACTCAAACATTCCTACAGAAGTGCTGTCAGATCCTGGACTAATGTGCTCTAGAAATCTTACCATGGTAATATGTAATATTTCTCTTCAATAGGTGATGAAATCTTCATTTTGTGCCATGTGGCAGAGATTTGCGAACTGCCATGTTATTTAATTATAAACTAAACTTTAATCAGTTTACGGTACACTGTATAAATGAGCTATGTTAAACATTATTAAAAACAATTGACGAAAATAAATGTGACTTATTTTGAACTGATTGGACCATATTATACCACGAGCAAAAATTAGATTCGCAGGTTCTTCAAACAATAAACATTTGATCTACAACGGATGAGCCCCTCTACTAACGTCTGTATTTGGTCAGTTAATTCTTTCGCACCTGTTTCCTTACCAATCTATGAATAGAGCTCTTTTTTATTGTTTAAAAGTTAAATATGATTAATTCATCTTGCTCTAGATCGTCATTTTACCCCGGGTTCTCCTACTCAATTTTAGGCTTGTCGAATATTTAAACTGTTTACTTAAATAGCGTTTAAAAGAATAAATAAAAGAATCTATTGATTTTGGAAACTATAATTAATTGAATTGATTAGACATTTAGAGTGAATTAATGCTATGGTTTCTAGGGAGCATAAATTAATTACCAAAACACACATGTAATTGACAGGTCTCATAATATGAAAGTTTAATCATAAATGGGAATTTTTCATGGGCAAAGTAGGAGCAGCTTCGTATCTGTAAGTGTGATTAAGGTTAAGAATAAGAAAAATAGGATCATTTACTATTTTTAGGAATTGATGGTTCCTTCTGTGATGTATTCTGAAAAAGATTAATACAGTCATAATTTAGGAAACATTTTGGAGCTTGTATTTGAAACTTCGTGATTACTTTCCATCTCTAAGAAGATTTATTTACAAATTATTTTTATCTTGTTTTGAATAGTTAAGTTTACGCTTTAATTTAGTTTTTGTAGTAAATTAGATATATCTATCATCTTAAAATACTGAATGTAAGATCTTTCTTACTGTCATTTATCACCTTTATCATTAGTATTATGTTGCTATTTTAACTCTGTGCTCAGAAATTCAGTCATTATTACTATATAAATAATGTATAAAAATTTTGTATATATATATACATATACACAAAATTATAGACTTAAACCGGTCAAGAAAACTGCTCCCCTCCCCTTTTTCAGTTTGTACGCCCGTCGTCAAAGTGGGCGCTGAAAAACTTTTCAATTTTAAAGGGGGCGGTAGCAGTAAAAAGGTTGACAACCACTGCTGTTGACCATGCTTTTTATATTCTAAATAATGCTCATTCTATTTATTTCAATAAAAAAATTAGCCATGTCTTCATTCCTTGTACTACTAGTACAAAACAAAAATAAATACTTTAATTAGGGATATTAATTTAAAACTGAATCATTACGCTAAAACTGTTGTGTAATACTAAGAATATTGAAGCATATTGGGTATAGTATCATATTGCATGCATTTATTACACGTTCTATGTTAAAATTTCAATATCTGCAGCAGCCGAAGCTTCGGCCATTAGTTGGTCGAAGCTTTGGTATTCGGTGCTTCGGAGAAACCCCGCTTCGCGCTACATCTCTATTTATTTATTTTCGAAACTGATATGAAATATGTTCATTTTTATAAGTGCGTTCTTTATCTGTTGTGGACGAATGCAAAACTGCTCAATAAGACATTGATACATGGACACTAGGGTGATTCAGAAATGTATGGAAAAAAATAAACTTTGTATTTTTGTGCGTCTTACCCTCTTATTTTGTGCCACTATATACAATGATTATTTGTGCAAAATTTTGGCAAAATATATTGATATTTAGAGGTCGCTCAAACGCCTTGAAATTTCGTGATATTGACAAAAACGTGATCGTAAATGATATCTATAGAAAAAAGTAGCCTTTGTAATTTTTTGCGTCTTACCCTCTTATTTTGTGCCACTATATACACTGATTATTTGTGCAAAATTTTGGCAAAATATATTGATATTTAGAGGTCGCTCAAACGCCTTGAAATTTCGTGATATTGACAAAAACGTGATCGTAAATGATATCTATAGAAAAAAAGTAGCCTTTGTATTTTTATTCGTCTTACTGTCTTATTTAGGCCCTTTATATACACTGAATTATTCGCCAAAATGTTATTAAACTATATTTACATTTAGGAGTACTTCAAATTTTGTGATAGTGGCACAAATGCGAACGTAAATAATAATAATAATAAAGTTACTTTATTGCTTTTTTATATCTCCGAAGAAAAAAGCTTGCAATCACAAAATGAACTATATATCTGAAAAACCTATGAAATGCAGAAAAGTATGAAAACTAATCAAATACGGAAAAAATATAAAAAACAAATTTAAATACATTAAATATATAGTAATTCGCTCATTAATTCTTGCAATACTTTTTAAGGTTACTTTTTTGCAACTTTGAAACCTTTTCTGTGTTCCTGTACCACTTGAAAAAGACACTGTCTTTGTTTTTCGTTGTTTGTGATAGTCTTAACAAATGCTTCAATAAGGGCCAT